>JAGKTI010003959.1:0-18691 GCA_018397915.1 Birgus latro | reverse complement strand
CTGCAGCCTCAAGTTTAGGCAAAGATGATGTGTCCATACTACGCAGCTGCCGCTTCATGTGCGCCCATAAATTCTCAATGGGATTGATATCTGGGCTGTTTCCGGGCCAATCTCGAATAAAGGGAACCTCACAGTCTGTTAGCCACTGTTTCACTGACTTTGCAACATGTGCAGGGGCAGAATCTTGCATAAATACTCTTGCCTTGGTTTTATCAAAAGAGTCACTTAAAACATCACATAAGAGCTCCAAATAATTGTTCTGGTTCACTTTTTCATTTGCAGGTAGAATTACCAACTCACCAACACCATAATATGTAAAGCAGCCCCAAGCCATGAGTGAGGCTGGGTATTTAACAAACTTGGAAGTGTACTTAGGATCCAGGGGGTCACTGCCTGGTTTGCGGTACACTCGTGATGAAGGGGTACCAGTGACAGTAAATGTTGACTCATCACTCCAAAGCACAGTTTTCCATTGCTCCTCACTCCAGGCAAGATATTTCTTACAAAAATTTACTCTCTTTTTCTTCTGAAGTGCAGTTAGCAGTGGTTTTTTACAAGCACAAAAACTCCTGTAGCCCAGATCGTCATGCAACAGCTGCTGCACACTTCTGACAGACACATCTGCCAGCAACTGTGGGTTCTTTTCTTTTAAATCCCGTGCTGTTAGCCTTGGATCCTTGCTAACTTGCCTTGGGATCAGCTGACCGGTCCTGAAGGTTGTCTTACAAGGTCTCCCAGGCTTGGGAAGTGGAGTGGGAGGAATGGCCTCCCCACTGTCCTTGAACTGCTTCACCAGTCTCTGCACTGTCCTCAGTCTAACACCATCTGATTTGCAATAAATGGGAGTTTGTGGCCAGCTTTGTATAAAGTAATCACTTCCACACATTTGTCCTTGCTTGTGGTTACTTTAGGCATGATGAGAATGTGGTAGGTAACCAAATAACTGTGTTATTTGAGTCAAAACATGCCCTCGTGGTGCATCACACACAGAGACAATCCTCCTCCTGTGGCTGCCCAAACATTACTGAGCCTGCTCCTATGGTGCCAGACCTATCAAGCAGGGTTGCCAGCTCCCGTTGAAAAAGCGTCAGCTCATTTCGCATCACAGGGGAGGGTAGTATTGACCCTACTTCACTTAACGCGAAGAAGAATGACGTCGACAAAAAAACGTCAATACTTTCCGCGCCTATTGTTCATATATGTATATATATATTTACGGTAATGTCTCCAATATCCGATGTAATAGTGCCAAAGGCATGTCCGGAATGTGGTCGTGTCCGGATATTGGGCCCTGAAGCTCTAGCACTGGTCATTGCGGACCCTAACCTAACCTAAATCAGAAAACCACCTGCCTACCTCCCTACCGGACATGCATAGCACTTATTGAAGACCCTATTCACATAAATAATGGACACAAAGCATGAATTAATTGAAATTTTGCCAGAAAATGTTGATTCAGAAGTATGTATGGCAAAGATGTTCACCAGTTGACAGCATAGTGAATGTAGGTAACAGACATGAAAATCACTAAGAAGACCACCATTTTCACAGCCTATGCACTCATGGGACACAAAGCATGAAATAAATGAAATTTAGTAGGAAAAATTATGATTTTGAGATGAGTATGGCAAATATGTTCACCACTGACAGCATAGTGAAGATAGGTAACAGGCATGAAGATCACCTTTTTCACAGCCTATGTACTCAAATATGGGATACAAGGCATGAAATAAATGAAATTTAACCTGAAGAATAATGATTTAGAGGTGAGTATGGCAAATACGTTCACCATTTTACAACATAATGAACGTAGGTAATAGACATGAAAATTACTATGAAAATCACCATTTTCATAGCCTTTGCACTCAAATATGGGACACAGAGCATGAAATAAATAAAATGTAACCAAAGAATGAGGATTTTGAAGTGATTATGGAAAATATTTGGCAGTTGACAGTTCTTGCAATGCCCATCTCAGCAGTTGCTTCAACAAACAAGGGATGAGGCTGTGGTGCACCTGGTGTCTGGCTTGGCTTGTGTCTCTGACTGGGGTAAAAATAATCTTCGTTTTTTTTTTTGGTGCATCGAGGACTCAGTTCTTGCACCTATCAACCCGACAAAACCTTCCACAGGAGTGCCTGCTAATGTTTAATGGTGTCCAGCTCGTTCCAACATCATCCTTGAACATGCTTGGGGTTTCATTCACTCGGGATTTATCTTGAAAAGAACATATTACATCTCTTGTGAAATCTACTTCCAAGAGATTAGGTGTGCTAAGCCGACTTCGAACCTTCTTTACCCCTACACAGATGTTGACTTTATACACGGGTTTTATTCGTCCCTGTTTGAAGTACAACTCTCATGTGTGGGGAGGTTCCCCACATACAGCCCTTCTCAATAGGGTGGAGTCAAAGGCTTTTCATCTCATTAACTCTCCTCCCCTTACTAGCTCCCTTCAACCTCTGTCTCTTCGCCGCACTGTTGCATCTTTATCTTTTCTGTCGCTACTTCAAAGGCCACTTTTCTTCTGAACTGTCTACTTGCATCCCTCCACCTCTACGATGGGCACGTGCTACCCATCCAGCAACAACCTCTCATCCCTTTTCTGTCCAACTCTCTAATGCAAGAGTTAACCATTACTCCCAGTCCTTCATTTATGCAACTGGTCAACTCTGGAACTGTCTTCCTCTGTCTGTATTTCATACTTCCTATAATCTCCAGTCTTTCAAATGTAGCGTGTCCAGGTATTTCGAAATGAACGGATCTTGAATTTGGCTCTCTTTTGTGTTGTTTTTATTTATTCTTGGAAGGAACGGTTTGTGGGCCCATGGCCTTTGGTTCCTTCTTCCTTTCATAAAAAAAAAAAAATAAATAAAGCGTACATGTCCGTGGTGGTTGATCAAGCCTATGATGCTATACAGGGCTAAAAGACCATGTGCACTTATAGGGAAAGACATAAATCAGCGTGGATGATAGCAGCATTGTTCAGGGACTGGTTCCATAACTGTTTTGTTCCTGAGGCAGAGAGATATTTGAAGGCAAAGGGGATAGACTTTAAAGTGCTGCTGAAAATAGATAACTGCCCAGGTCACCCTGAATCAATTAAATTTGCACATCCTAACATCGTGGTAGTTTTTTTTACCAAAGAACACCACATCACTCATTCAGCCACTTGATTAGGGCATCATTGCTGTGTTCAAGGCAAAATACGTGGCACGAAGTTTTGCCATGAATAGACATGCTATATGGGAAATAACGACATCAAAATGTTGTGGAAGAAATTCATCATAGCCAATTGTATCATGTTAATTCAACAGTGCCACAAAGAACTCTCTGCTAGCTGTGTTAACTCCTGCTGGAAGAAATTGTGGCCTTCAGTTGTGAATGACTTTGCAGGATTCCCAACTGTTGGTGCTGAAATTGTAAGAATTAAAAATCTCTTGGGGATTGTCGGAGGTGAAGGGTTTTCTGACCTGCAAGAATATGAAATTCGGGAGGATCTGCTGGGAAATGCAGGAGAAGAACAACGCAAGAATTGGAAGAACTGCTCAATGAAGAAGAGGAAGAGGAATCTGACAGAAATTATTTACCAGAGGCGTGGACACTAGAGAAGCTTGGGGAAATAACTCGCAGTGTTAGGCATACCATCTCCCTGTTAATGTCGTATTACTCATCGCTGGACAGGACAATAAAAGTGAAGATTGGGATGGAAGCTGTGTTTGCTCCCAACCACGAAATATTGAAGATGAAGCGTGAAAGGGAGCAGCTTCCAATAACTATGTTTTTCTTGAAGAAAAACTGACGCAGCCCTGCATCTGCCCCGCCATCGACATCTGGCAACTCATCCTCTCCTGCCTCACCACACATGGGTGATTCACGTATGGAGGACGAGTCAGCTGATGATCCCCATCCTACTACCTCCCCTGCCTCGTCTGATGTCTCTGAGTGAAACTCATCTTTAAATAAAGGTATGTAAAGTGGTAAAACAGACAGTAACTAAAAATATTAATGTACTTATAGACGTGAATTAAATTTTCCATAGCGCATTCTTTACAAAAAGATACAGAAGCATTAAGCTACTAATACTGTCTATTTGCAGTATGTGATACTGGGCAAAAAAAATATTTGCTAGGTAACAAGTTTAATAATTTCTGCTTACCTTGCAGTGTAATGATTGAAAACTCACTTTCTTTTTATCAGACAGTGAAAAGCATTAAGCTGCTATGTACAGTATGTGATACTCGTTTCTTTTTCATTTAGTTTAGTTTTTGAAGGCTCCAACATGCTTGCATGCGTCGGCCTTGGTCACCTAATGGCGGCTCTCCATGCTGCTCGATCTCTGGCAGCCTCCTAGTTCAATCTCTTAACTCAGAGGTCACACTTAATGACTTCGTTTCATCTCTTTCTCGGTCTACCCCTCCCAACCCCTCCCCCAATATTAACACTTCTAACCCTCTGCATCCAAATATCATCTCCCCCATCCTCTCTGAGCAAAAAAAAATATTTGTTAGGTAACAAGTTTAATAATTTCTACTTGTGGTGTAATGATTGAAAACTCACTTTCTTTGTCAGACTGTGAGTCTTCGAGTGGCATTGGTGGGCCGGTGGCTGGCGGTGGTCGGGGGAGGTGCAGCCATGGGAGTTGGGGTGGGGAAGTGCAATTGTGCGTGGGAGTTGGGGTGGGGAAGTGCTATTGTGCGAGTGTTTGCCATCGCCAATTACAGCAATTTTTTTTTTAGGTTGTACTGTTTTGTGAATAATGTTTAGATAATTGTGTATTACTGTACGGTGTTTACGTTTTCCATTACTTCATGGTAGAGTATATACTTTCAGTCTTGTAAGAAGGTATTTCGGCATGAGTATGGACATGGACTGTGTGACGGTTAGCATGATGGACACAAGTACAGCGAGATTCAATTGTTGAAAGAGTATTCGCGATTTTTGCCTTTTGCGTGGGTTACAAGAAAAGTAAGGGATTACTGTAATGCTAAACACCAAGAAAACCATGCAGAAAAACCACTGGAAACCAAAAAATATCCAACCTATACACTACTGTATGTATAGTGCCCCTCTTTTCTGGTCATTCTGCCATATTTTGACATCAAAACATAAGTAGGTTTAGCCAAAATAATTTTCAGCACCAGAAAAGCAGGCAAAAAAAAATAAATTTTAAATAATTGAAAACCAAAAAACACCCTACCTTTACACTACTGTATGTACAGTACCCCTCCTATCTTTGGCACTGTGTTCAGGTCATTCTGCCTTATTTTGACATCAAAACATGCATGGAAATATCGTAAATAAGTTTTTACCTCAAGGAAACTATGAAAGGAACCTATAGTTACCTGCCAGAAAACATTTGGCTGGGGGTATTTACCACCCAGTAAACCGTAGACAGGCTTCTTAACCCTCAAACCTGCAGCAGTTGTAGAGTTGTCCCATGTAGTCTAGTGGCAAACATTAGTGCCTAGCAAATGTCCCATAACTCCTCCTCCTCCTGAACCTGCTGGAGCTGGGCAATGACTGGTGACATACGGTGTGGTGATGATAGCCTGTCCACCTCAGGAGACTCCAAATGCAATCACAAAGTTACATCCAACAGAGACTCAACGGCTGTCGATGTGCTTGGTTGCAGGTCCGATGATGAAGGCTGGAACAAGCTGGTGGTGGTGGTGAGAATGGGCTGGCACTCGTGAGAGTCGCAGGCTTGAAGAAGTAGTCAATCCTGGTCTGATGATAGGACCGATGATTCTGCCGAAGGATCACAGCATCCCAGACTGCTTGCAGCTCCATTGGGCTGAGCAGCACCAACTCCCTGTCACAGTGCGGGTGCTCGGCATACTCCAGCACCCTCTCCAGGTAACCACGAAATACACTGAGATGAGGGATCGAAAGAGTTGCGGAGGGCTGTGAGTCAGGGTCCTCATCCTCGTCATTCTCACTATCCTCTTGCGTGCCCGCAGAGGCAGCAGTGGCGATCTCCTCATCAGATGTGGTCTGATAACCAGGATTGCCGCTGTTGTCGTCCAGCCTATCACTCACATCTTCAGTGTCTTCCTGCTCTCCCACTGCTCAAAGGTGACTGTGGAAATCATCCATATCAAACCCCCTCAAAGTCGTGCTCGGCTTCGATTTCCTGCAGGAAACGAGACCAACCGCTTTCGAGGGTTTTCACAGACTTCCATCCACACTTTTGCCCAGTTGAACACTGTAGACGTCAGGTTGTAATGCCGAAGATTCTGCAAGGTCTGCTCCCCACATGTATCCTTGGCTGCGTCCTCGTCCTCCAGCACCACCATCACCTCGTTCAGGAACCTCTGGCAGTACAGTCTCTTGGTAGCCACAATAACACCCTGTTCCATTGGTTGAATCAGAGCAGTTGTATTAGGTGGCAGAAACATGCATCTAATCTGCCTGTCATAAGCAACCAAATCCTTCTCAGACAGATGCACTGGGGCATTGTTCAGGAGCAGGAGTGCCTTCACCTGGTCGCAAGCGATACCAAGGACCTCCTTTTGATACGGATAATCTCCTTGACGATGTGTCTGCGGAACCAATCTCTGAAGATCTTAGCGGTAAACCATGCCTTCAAAGAACAGTACCACACAACAGGCAGGCTATCCATCAATCCACAGAGACACCGTGGTTGTTTTGCATGCCCAACAAGAACGGGTTTGAGCCAGTGCATCCCGTTAGCATTTGCACAGCACAAAACAGAGACATGTTGTTTGGACAACTTCTGACCAGGCACAGTCTTCTCCATTTCCTCAGCCGGGGTGTTGGTGGGCAAGGAGCAGTAGAACAAAACCAGTTTCGTCAGCGCTGTAGACTTGACCAAGGCCAAGGCCCTTGTCCTTGATCAGGCTTCAGTTTCTGGCAAAACGGGTCTACTTCCTTCACTGCCACGTTCAAAGCCTCACTGTATGCCTTATGGCCAGTAAGACCATGGTGAAGCTTGAAGCAAAAGTGCCATCCCTCGGATTCCTTGAAGTTGTGCATTCAGACTTCTTGACAGCATCCTTTTCCTTGGTCCCATGCACTAGCACATCGGCACCACGTTATTGGTGAAACCACATTGATGTCTGCTGGTTGATAATGGTGTGCCAGGCCTGGGCCATTACCTTCCTGTCGCTCCTGTGTGTGCTTTCGCTGAAGTCCTGTCCGTACTGCGTAAGCTTCTCACGTGACTTCTTGATATCTGACAGTGTTGAACAGGCTAGATCAGTGGTTCTTAACCTTTTTACCACCACGCCCCCTCTAGAAGCTGTTCCTTCCCTCCACGCCCCCCTGCATCTTCAACAAAATTGGTAAAATTCCCTCCCAGATTGTACGGAAAAACTGAAAAAAATGGGTGTTTATAGTCCTTTCATTGAGCATGACTTCTGTGCAAGTTATATATCCAGCATATTTAATTAGGTTACTTCCTTACTAATTTAATGAGATACTTGACACTGCTTATTAGCTACCAGATTTTGAATGCATGGTCGAATGCCAGAGGGTGCACAACGTAAGTCCTCTTCAACGTTCAGCCTGTTTCTGTACTTGGTCTTGACAGCAACGAGCATGGAAAATGCAGCTTCACAAAGATACGTGGATCAAAATATTGTCAGAATTCTAAGAGCTTGATGTTAGATCAGAGGGTAAACAGGAAGGTACTTGACCCAGAATGCCTCAAGATCCAGTTCTTTGAAGCCTTCCTCAACTGAGGAGTTGAACTTTAACTCAAGAAACTCATCTTGCACTTCATCCAAAACATCAGCTACTTCACATTGAAATGGGTTCCTGATGAATTTCCAGGCTCAGTGCTTCTCATCTATATCTGGGAAGTATCTGATGAATTCTGCTTTCAAGTCATCAGATGAGTGATTATTATTATTACTGTTTTTTAAACCCAGATTCAAGGTTACTGTGAATGAGAGCAAAATCCAAGTTACTAAAACTGGCTGTATTTCCATCCTGAATTTGACATTTCCAGAAGTCGAGAGTGGCCATGGAGGCTCGAATGGTGTCGTGGCGCATGATGATGATGCTTTTCCCTTGTAGTTTTAGGCTGATTGCATTCAGCGTTTCGAAGATGTCCACCAGGTAAGCTAGAGATAGCAGAAAGGCTTCAGACTGGAATTTGTCGTAGAGATCTGCCTTCTGCTGTGAGTCTAGAAGTATTGCTACGTCTCGCAGTTCAAAAAGTCGTCCAAGCATGTTTTGTATTTTTTTCATAATCAGCTTTATGTTAGCCACACTTTTGTTAAGAGAATTACAAATGTATTTAGAGGAATTCCTACTTTTCCCCCCGGGCTCGCGCCCCCCATGGAATTTGCTCATGCCTCCCTAGGGGGGTGCGCCCCCCAGGTTAAGTACCTCTGGGCTAGATCATATTTGTGAAGTATGCGTCCTGTGGTCCAGCCCACATCAGCCATGCCCAATAGCTTAAGTTTCTTCTCCAGAGTCAGAGCCTTCCTCTTTTGCTTCTCAGGTGGTGGTGGGGCCATCACCACACACACAAGAATACAGCATAGGAGGGCCACAACCTGAAGAAGGTAGGGGACCACCACAAAAGCAACCACATTCACAGCCATTCTTGCAAGCAAGTCACAGGCGAAACAAAGGCGGGAATTGTGGTGTGGGCTTGTGTTGGTCGGCAAGCAGCACAGCGCTGCCATATCTCACCCCACGGTTGCATCCAAGTGCAGAGGAAGCAAAACGCGGCAAACTTACGTCTGCATATAAGGCTCACTTCCATTTCCCCAGGCAAGGGTTAGCACATGATGGCAACAGTGGATGACCAGTACATCACCACCGCAGTATATGACTAATGCGGCCTCCCAGGCGACTCTGACCATTCGGTAGGGAAGCAGACAGACGCTCGCTGTGAGGGATTTTGCACTAATTCCAGAGGCTGGGGGACTTTCACCATTCATTGTAGAGGTGGACAGGCACTCTTACCGTACAGTTACTCGTGGCCTGTGAACTGTGTTACATGCGCAGTGGTCACCAGGAACCCTCAGCCAGGAACAACGCTCTCTCCAGCGTTTCAAAAATAACCATAGGATTTTCTCAAAAATATGTTCAATGTGTTTCCCAGGCAAAATTACAAGTGTTATTATATCCTAACCTAACCTAACCAAACCTAACCTATCCCATTAGGACTGGTTGGCTAAAGTGGTATTGAAACAAATACCTATACTGAATGGAAGTGTACTGTACAGTACATACACACATACAGTACTGTTTACAGTACTATCATATGCATTTGTACAGAGATTACTGTACTGATACAGTATTGTAAACATATCATGGGAAGGAATCTGTGTGTGTGTGTGTGTCCCAGTGGCCTTCGTGACATTCGACGTTCGGTAGAGAGGCAGACAGCTGCTGTCACCAAACATGTACTTGTGGCTTCTGGTCTGTGTTCGATGGTGATGGCGGTTGGGAAAGACTCAGCCCGGTGGCTGTGCGACATTCGACATTCGGTGGGGTTGAGTACGGACATTTTGACACCGCTTGCGGGTTACAGTTGTATTGCTTGGGTACTGGAGTTTTGTTGGGAGTGATCGGACAAACGCGCAACTTTGACCATTCAGTACAGGGGCAGAGGGATACTTCCTGCTCATGGCTCGTTCCCAATGGCCACAATACTGAATGTTTGGACATGTCGGCTGGACGGCCGAAGTTCTTGGAAACTTCAATGTCCAGATAATAGCAAGTAAATTCAGATAATGGTTTAATAGAGCCAAGGTCCAGTGTCCGGATAATGAACAATGGTTTAATAGAGCCAAGGTCCAGTGTCCAGATAATATCAAGTAAATTCAGATAATGGTTTAATAGAGCCAAGGTCCAGTGTCCGGATAATGAACAATGGTTTAATAGAGCCAAGGTCCAGTGTCCGGATAATGAACACATCCGGATACTGAGCGTCCGGATAATTGAGGGACTACTGTATGTAATATTCCCACTATCCGACGTAATAGAGCCAAAGGCATGACCGGAAAGTGGTCTTGTCTGGATAGTGGCCCTGAAGCTCCAGCACTGGTCATTTATGACCCTAACCTAACCTAACCTAAATCAGAAAACCACCTACCTACCTCCCTACTGGACATGCATAGCACTTATTTAAGTCCCCTTTCACATAAATAATGCACACAAAGCATGAATTAACTGAATTTTAACCAAAAAATGATGATTTAGAGGTGAGTAAGGCATAGGTGCTCACAACTTGCCAGCAAGTGTAAGTAAGTATCAGACATGGAAATCACTATGAAAATCACCCTTTCTACACCATATGCATTAAATAATGGACACATAGCATGAATTCATTGAATTTTAACCCAAAAATGATGATTTTGTGGTAAGTAAGGCATAGATGTTCATGAGTTGGCAGCCTAAGTAAATAAGTTACGGACATGGTAATCACTATGAAAATGATCATTTCTCACATCTTATGCACTAAAATATGGGATACAAAGCATCAAATAAATAAATTGTTACCAGAAAAAGAGTTAGGTATGGCAAAGGTGTTCACCACCTGCTCCGGACATTCTTGACCCTAACCTAACGTAACCTAAATTAGAAAACCACCTACCTACCTCCCTACCGGACATGCATAGCACTTATGTAAGACCCCATTCACATAAATAATTGGCACAAGGCATGAATTAATCGAATTTTAATCAAAAAATGATGAATTTGAGGTGAGTAAGGCAGGGGTGTTCACGAGTTGGCAGGTTAGTTTAAGTAAGTATCGGACGTGGCAGTCACTATGAAAATCATCATTTCTCACATCTTATGCACTAAAATATGGGACACAAAGCATCAGATAAATAAATTGTTGCCAGAAAAAGAGTTAGGTATGGCAAAGGTGTTCACTGTTCACCAACAGCACTGGTCATTCTTGACCCTAACCTAACCTAACCTAAATCAGAAAACCACCTACCTACCTCCCTACCGGACATGCATAGCACTTATTTAAGACCCCATTCACATAAATAATGGGCACAAAGCATGAATTAATCGAATTTTAACCAAAAAATGATGACTTTGAGGTGAGTAAGGCGGGTGTGTTTGCCAGCTGACTACATAATGAACGTAAGGAAGAGACATGATTATTACTGAGAAAATCACCTTCTCACAGCCTATGCACTCAAATATGGGACACAAAGCATGAAGTAAATAAAATGTAACCAGAGAAATTATGATTCAAAGGTATGTAGGGCAAAAATGTTCACCAGTTGACTAGATAGTGAACATATGTAAGAGACATGGTAATCACTGAGAAAATCACCTCTTTCACAGCCTGTGCACTCAGATATGGGACACAAAGCATGAAGTAAATAAAATGTAACCAGAGAATGAGGATTTAGAAGTGATTATGGAAAATATTCAGCAGTTGACAATGTTTACTTACATGTCCATGTTTGTTGTTTACCCCCACCTCTAAGGTTTTTACAGTGGTCATAATTGCTCTTGAAGCATGTCCAGTAATCCAATGTTTAACTGCACTTAATCTTTAGCACGGTGACTTATGATTATTTAACCCCTACATGCAGTGTTGTCAGAGGCATGCCGTGTCACTCCTGTGGAGATATTCACGCTCCGACTGACTTTTTAAAAATATTTGCCAAAAATCAGTTGTTAGTCCTAGAATATTATAATTACAGATGCCTATGGCACATACCTTCAGCTTTCTCCTTGGATGTTTTTTTTAGCACTCGTCGACTACCGTAGGACTTGTGGAGACTTCTGAAGTTGGGTAACTAAGTCACCACTTTACACTTCCCAACATCCCCTAATCTGAATACCTCTGCCAGTTATTATCACTAGAAACACTATTCAGTGATTTCCAAGTACAGTGGGGCCCCTTGGATAGTGACCTTATTAGTCCACCAAAATGGCCGCTATCCGTGAAATCGCTACCCGAGGGGCAAACTTCTTACCTAAAAAAATTAATACAGTCCTGGACTCCTTCAGCTATACCCCTAATTTCCTCCATTACCCATCAGTATCACGTCATATTTCTTCAGTACAGTACTGTAATAAGATAAACGTATACTACATACAGTATTAAAAAAATTATCTTTTTCATTTCCTCCACGCAGTATTGTTTTTTTGGCCTGCCACGCATGTATTGTCTGGCCTTTTCGGTCACTTTTACATTACCAGTACTTCCTGTTTTTTCCCTGGGCCACCACCACCACATGGACCAGCCCCTGATGTTGAAGCCATGATATTAGAACACTCAGTAGCCAGACAATAAATGGAAGGTCACAAAAAACTTTAACAATGGCGAGAGACTTCTTCTTCTTCTTCTTCTTAGGTTAAAGGGTAGTGAAGCGATGAAGCTTATACACCCTCCCCTGGCGGAAATGGCACCCTGGGAAGTTGGGCCTAGCAGGGATGATTATGCACTGATGACCCCTGTTAATCGGATGGTTTCTTGAAGAAAGCAGAGGAGGCTCATCTCACCAGTGGGGATTACAGGTGACGAATCTGACCTGTAACACGGAGAAACTGTTTCATGAGGCGTAATACCTTGGCCTTTTGGTCCTCCGATAGGCCATCACCAGCTAGTAGGATAGGAAGCGTGAAGTCGTGGACACCACAGGCGATCAAGGCTGAACGGAGGAAGGTTCTAGCAGAGAAGAGCCTTGGGCACCAAAAGATGAAGTGGAGGATGGTCTCATCTGCACTGCCACACCATGGGCACGAGGGAGTTGGGGAGAGGCCTATCCTGTGCAGGTGTGCGTTGAGGGCTGCATGGCCAAGCCGTAGTCTGACCAGTGCAGTGTACAGGTCATGGCTGGAAGAGCGAGCCCAGGGTTGCGGGGCAGATGATGTGCGATGTGCAGAAAGGCATGTGTTGTGTAGCAAATCAGGGATGGCAGTATTCCATATGTTGAAGATGGTGTGAAAGACGTGTTTAGAAAAGGAGGAAAAGTCAAGAGGATAGGGCTCAATGTCTGTCGTGTCATGTGCCAGTGTGGCCGCAGCATCGGCTACGGTGTTTCCATGGATGCCAGTGTGAGAAGGGACCCACTGAAAATGTATTATAAAGCCTCGAGCATGGAGAAAAAGAAGAACAGAGTGACAGTTGAACATAAGTTTGTGATGAGAGGACGGGCACCAGGAGCACAATAGGGCTAGGGAAGACTGTGAATCAGAAAAAATGACGACTGTCTGGGGGTGGAGTGAATCCCTGACAAACACCAAGCACCAAGGTGCCCAGGATGGCAAAAAGCTCAGCGGCAAGGATAGGGTGAAGCCCGTCTAGTTTCCAAATTCTACACAGGGAAAGAGAAGGGACAAATATTGCCGCCGTCGTGGAAGGAGGGGAGGGGACATGAGAGCCATCTATAAAAATCTGGAAAGAGTTAGTGTAACGGAGGGACAGTAATTCACCAAAGAGGGGTAAGGCATTGGGAAAGTCAATGGACTTAGTAAATGGGGCATGAAGGTGTAAATGAAAGAAGGAGGGTAGTGGGAACCAAGGGGGAACTGGGGAGACAGTGGATATTGGGATAGGATGAGGTAAAGGCAGGGACAATCGGCTATAGGATTGCAAAGCTTGGACAAGGAATGGAACACGTGAACGTAGAGGCCAGGATGGATTATCATAGAAGATTCTGGAATGGGCATAAAGTATAACCAAGGGATGGGAAGGGGAAAAAAGGGACTTCTATTTAGGAATAAGCAATCTTGGAATACTCGCCATCGCTCCAGAGGTAACACATTTGCCTCTGCATGCATAGCAGCAGCCGGAGAGGAGCAGAATGCTCCAAGTGCTGTCCGGAGGGCAGAATTTTGAATTACATCGAGCTTACTTAAAGGGAGGGGGAAGCAGATCCATATATGGTACAGCCATAATCCAGTTTGCTTCGGATATACACTTGGTAAAACTTCAATAGGACTTCCCGGGAGGCACCCCATCGGAAGCCTGTTAAGCATTTCATGAGGGAAAGGCGTTTCATACAGGAGACTCGTAAATAATCAATATGTGCCTTCCAAGTCAGAATTGGGCCATCAAGTCGGAGTCCCAGGAAAGTGTGGAGACGCCGAAGAGGTACAGAGGTATCATGAACATAAATAGTGGGCAGAGAGGGTAATGTGTGTTTAAGGGTATAAAACATTAGAACACATTTGTCTACATTAACCCTGAATCCCCAGTCTGCAAACCAAGTTAGAAGGGTATTAATCCCCGACTGGAGACTATCCTGTGCCTCCTGCAGAGTGGGTGCTGAGCTAAGGAGGGTTAGGTCATCTGCATGTACTAGAAGAGAAGTGCCTGGAGGACGGGGTAGTGTAGACAACATCATGTTAAAGAGGAAGGGACT
The DNA here is from genome assembly GCA_018397915.1 of Birgus latro. Lineage (NCBI taxonomy): Eukaryota > Metazoa > Arthropoda > Malacostraca > Decapoda > Coenobitidae > Birgus > Birgus latro. Next base: position 4,367 of record JAGKTI010003959.1, on the reverse strand, counting down.
CAAAACCGACCCCTGAGGTACCCCCTTACGAACTGGGAAGGAAGAAGAGGTTAACCCCCCAAGAGAAACTGAGAAAGTTCTACCAGACAGGAAACTACGAAACCAAGTCAGAGGCGTGCCAACTATCCCCACTCTTGATAAATTATAGAGGATCCCCTCATGGGAAGCAGAGTCGAAGGCCCCAGCCAGGTCTATAAAAAGGGACAACATGATTTCCTTATTTCTATATGTGACTTGGATGGAATGTTCAAGTTGATGAAGAACATCCAGAGTGCCTCGTCCTGGCCGGAAACCACACTGCTCCTCCATGAGAAGACCCTTACTCTCTGCCCACCAATGTAACCGGTTACTTACCACTCGCTCCATGAGTTTCCCAAGACACGGAAGAAGGGCTATAGGCCTGTAGCTACTAAGCAGGGTGGGATCTTTCCCTGGCTTTGGAAAGGAAAGAATGGAGGCATGCTTCCATGTCGTGGGAAAGACGCCAGCTATCGTTGATCAACTGCAAGAGGAGATCATGTGCCACAGGAGGTAAATAGGTCAGGAATTCATATGGAATAGTATCCGGCCCAGCAGCTTTGCGGGGGGGCAGAGCACGCATGGCAATTGTCAACTCATGAGGAGTGATAGGGGACGACAAGTCCATCGGGGGGGGCTTCGCTTCAGCCACCTCAACCTCGCACATGACACGGGGCAAGTCAGGGAGGGGAGCTGGGGTACCAAGGAACATGCTGTAATGGCGGGCAGATGCATTAGCTGCATCTGCGGTAGTGAGCAGATCCACTCCATCTTGGGTTAGGGGATATGTGTAAGTGGTTAATTTACCCTTCATGGCCCGCAAAAAACGCCAGGCGCGAGTGGAGGAAGTGGAGAATGACAGAGATGCCACAAAAGTCGCCCAGGCCTTCCTTTTTGCAGCCATGACTGTACGGGTGCACTCCGCATTTGCCCGTCGATATTGAGCTCTGTTGGCCTCAGATAAGCAGACCTGCCACGCGTGCCAAGCCTGGCGCTTTGCTAACACCACCCTGTGACACTCCTCGGTCCACCAAGGGACCCCACACCGTGGTGCCCGACGGGAAGTGATAAGTGAAAATGCTTCCTTGCCTGCCGCCATCAACCAATCCGAAAAAGCACCCACGGCTAGATTTACGGGGAGGTGAATCACTGGCGGAGAGTCCATCAAAACCTTGGAAAATGTTGTCCATCCACCATCGGACAGACGCCAACGCGGGCTCACGGGAGCCAAGTCGGAGACGGATCTATCAGGGATGCGGATTATTAGCGGGAGATGATCGCTACCCATAAAGGGTCCCTCAGTAAATTCCACCCCATGAAAGTAGGTATCCCCTATACATAGGTCTAAAACTGAGCCTGCTCCTGTGTGTGGATCATAACGAGTTTTGAGGCCCACTGGGGATAGAAGGACGTATCTGTCTGTTTGTAATAGATACGAAAACAGGGAAGAACCGGTGGCGCTTACAGAGCTGCTAGGGAGACCGGGTTCCCACAAGGAGTGACGGGCATTAAAGTCGCCAAAGACCAATGCCGGTGAAGGGAGCTGGTCGAAGTAATGTGTAAATTCAGCAATGGTGATATTTCGACAGGGGTTGTATAAAAGTAATAAGGAAACTCGACGTCCCTGCAACTCTATCTGTGCACCTAAGGTCTCCAGAGCCCCATTGGTATAAGCAGTGAGTGGGAAAGGCCTGTGATGAATACCGTCCCTGACCAATAAGGCCAACCCACCTCCCTGCTGTGCTGGCCTATCCTGTCTAACGACTGTATATCCTCTAAGATTAAAACGAATATGTGGTTGTAACCATGTTTCACTTACCCCAATAATCGACGGAAGAAGTTCGTTCATAAGCATCTTAAATTCATGGGTTTTATTCAATATAGAACGAGCGTTCCATACCACCATGGAGAAATGCTTTGGGGTGGAGTCTATGAAGATAATACAAGGGAGAGTAACCTGGGCATAATTTGCTCACAAATGTCCTTGGGTGTCATGCCCTGAAGGTAGGCTGATATGGCATCGATGACAATCCGGAGAAAGGCAGCAAGATCCACAGCAGGGAGAGGTCGTGTCTGGGTACCAAGGGAAGGCAGCGGTGAAGGGGGTCGCTGGGGCCTGTCTGGCAGGGTGCGGATTGCTTGAGCACATGAGGGGCCCGTTCCTGGTGCTGACCTTGAGAGGTGATTGGAGCCAGCGAGATCTCTTCCATTGATGTCCTGTCCTCTGGGATAATGTGGGGGGGAGCGAGGTCGTTCAGACACACGAGGGCGCCTCAACCTCGGGGGCGAGTGGACGACCGCTGAGTATTTCAGTCTCTGGGCAGATGTCACTATCTCTGGGGGTGGGGAAATGTGTGTGCCCGTATCAGATTCCCTGTCGATGATGTCCGCCTCTGATGGTTGCAGATCCTGCAGGGCAGAGAAACGGTTGGAGGTGACTGCAGCAAAACTGAGGCCCTGCTGCACAGGTCGGCTGGCTGCGTGAGAGGAGACAGATGGTGCTGACTGAGCGAGGCGAGGGGGTGTGGCAGTACGCAGTGCCGGGTTGAGGGAGCGCAGCTTGGTGTTCACAGACTGGAGAGAAAATGGGTTGTTTCGGGCTTCTACATGGATGGTAAGAGCTTTCTGATAAACTGGGCATGATCTTGATGTGACTGTGTGAGCGTCGCCACAGAAACAACAATAAGGGTCCTCTTTACAAGGCTCTCCAGTGCTAGAGCAGTAGGGGTGAAAGCGGCTGCATCGTGCACATCGGACCTTGTTCTGACAGGAAAGGGATCCGTGTCCAAACTGGTGGCAAGTGAAGTATCGTAGCAGCGGAAAGGTGTAAGTACCCACCATGTAGCAAGAATATCCCAGTATGACTTTTTCTGGCATGGGACCCTCGAACTTGAGGCGAATAACTCGAGACGGAACCTGTGTGCCGTCCTGTCCAGATCGGGAAGTGAGGCGTGAAACCTCTACAAGGTGGCCCCCTGACCCCAGACAGCGAAGCTGTGAAAGGATGTCATCGGTGGATAGGTCAAGTGACACCGGGCTGATTTTCCCAAATGAATAAGCACTATCTGTGGGGTAGGTGGCCCTCCAGCACTTGACCTTCCATTCTCCGAGGGAAGTTAGGGACTCAGGAGGGGCAGGTAGCTTGGTTAAATTCGCCTCTGCTATGCAGAAGCGAAAGGCTGCCCCTTGTCGCAATACCTGAAGCTCACCCTCCACACTATATTTGCTCCAAGAGCAAGCACTGATGGCCTTAGACAGAGCTCTGGGGTTGGTAAAAGCTGCACTGCCATCTAAAGTGCGGACCAAGAAAGTGATTAAGCGCTCACATGTGATGTCAGTAGATTGTGTGGCCTTAAAATACTTCCCTGAGTGGGATGTGTCGTCCTGTCCACCATCCTCCTCTTCTTCCTGGAGTGGCTGTCGTCCATGCTTGCCTTGAGTAGGTCTAACCTCCAGCATAGCCTCGTCATCCATGGGCACTCCAACCGGCTGGGTAGCTGGCTGCGCCGCCATCTCCAAGGCGTTCACTCTCCTTTGCCGCGCCTTATTATGGTGTGTTTTCTCTTCTTACTTGTTTAGTACCACTATATCACTCCACAACAAGATACCACAAGCAGCACCTCCTTCGAATTCCCTCAGTGTTGATTTGAGTTCGACTGTGCTGATGACAGGTAGTGACTTTCTCTGCGTCCTGCTCAGTCGGTCACTCTCGGGCAATGGCGAGAGACTGTGACAAGTTGAATGGATGCGCGGTGTGTGGATAAACAAACAATCTTCTTCTTCTTCTTGGGGTAACTGCGGGGAGGTTCACCTTCCACCCGTCAGTATCGCTTAGATACCGGCATTCCCCCAAGAGAAAAGGAAAGGTAAAGGAAAAATTTAAAACTGTAAAATTTGGTAGGAGAGAGATAGCTGGAAATTAGTTATAAGAAAAGCTTAAGATACATACTTTCACATGGGTCAATGAACTACGGTCCTGACTCCTTCAGGTATATCCCTAATTTCCTCCATTAACCATTAATATCACGTCATATTTCTTCAGTAATAAGACAGTATATTACATATTCAAAGAAGATTAACAAACTTACTTTAAATTCGTTTTGAGTGCCACTTACAGGTCGGTCCTGCAGTGGACCTGAATGGCTGATGACGACGATATTGTTATCAATTGTAGTTACCGTACCATGGCAGCCTGCTAGAGCCGCTAAAAAATAAATACCTGTACTACACTCCAGCGAAACCCTAAATTCCTACTGTGAACACTAATAAAATAAACTTACTTAACATGAAAATGGATAAACAAACTTTTAAATCATTTTTGCTATTTATTGTTGAAATTACTGTCGTGC
>JAGKTI010003958.1:26027-53505 GCA_018397915.1 Birgus latro | reverse complement strand
CTACCTTTCAGACTCCTGGTCATCCTCCTTTCGGGACTTTGGCAAAAGCTTTGCCATTGCACTTGACATCTCAAAGGCTTTTGATCGAATCTGGCATAAATCTTTGATTTCCAAACTGCCATCCTACGGTTTCTATCCTTCTATCTGTGCCTTCATCTCTAGCTTCCTTTCTGGTCGTTCTATAGTTGCTGTTGTAGACGGCCATCGTTCTTCCCCTAGACCTATCAACAGTGGTGTTCCTCAGGGCTCTGTTGTATCACCAACTCTCTTCCTTTTATTCATCAATGAACTTCTGAGCTGTACATCTAACCCTATCCACTCGTACACTGATGATTCCACCCTTCGTCTTTCCATTCGATTTCCGCAACGTCCATCTCAGCAGTTACTTCAGCAAACAAGGGATGAGGCTATGGCACACCTAATGTCTGACTTGGCTCATATCTCTGATTGGGGTAAAAATAATCTTGTTATTTTTAATGCATCAAAAACTCAGTTCTTACACTTATCAACCCAACAAAATCTTCCTCAGGATTACCCACTAATGTTTAATAATGAACAGTTATGTCCTGCATCATCCTTGAACATGCTTGGGGTTTCATTCTCTCGGGATTTGTCTTGGAGAGAACATATTACATCTCTTGTGAAATCTGCTTCCAAGAGATTAGGTGTGCTAAGCTGACTCCGAACTTTCTTTACCCCTGCACAGTTGTTGACCGTGTACACGGGTTTTATTCGCCCGTGTATGGAGTATAACTCTCGTGTGGGGAGGCTTTCCACATGCAGCTCTTCTCAATAGGGTGGAGTCAAAGGCTTTTCGTCTCATTAACTCTCCTCCTGTTACTGATTCCCTTCAACCTTTGTCTCTTCGCCGCACTGTTGCTTCTTTATCTCTCTTCTATCGCTACTTCAACGGTCACTGTTCCTCTGAACTGTCTGCTTGCATCCCTCCACCTCTACGACAGGCACGTAGTACCCGTCTAGCAACAAACTCTTATCCCTTTTCTGTCCAACTCTCTAATGCAAGAGTTAACCGTTACTCCCAGTCCTTCATTTCTGCAACTGGTCAACTCTGGAACTGTCTCCCTCTGTCTGTATTCCCTACTTCCAATGATCTCCAGTCTTTCAAACACAGTGTGTCCAGGCATCTCGAAATGAATGGATCTTGAATTTGGCTCTCTTTTGTATTGTCTTTGTTTTTTCTTGGAAGGAAGAGTATGCAGGCCCTGGCCTTTGGTTCCTTCTTCCTTGCATAAAAAAAAAACAACTAGTATCCATTTCAACTTATCCAATCAGGATGGCTGCATTCTCCCTAATAATACTTTCTTTTAATTAATGAAGAGTGTGAGGCTTATTTTCAAATCTTTTCACTTCCATTGCAGTATATTTAAATGCTGAAAGAAACAGTATTCATAATTTTATATAGTTATGGAGAACTTGTAATGGAGTGAAGAAAGTAAATGCCAAGGTTTGCTTACATTGGGTAATTAATAACAAAATTATTGAAATTATTGTAATACCTTAGGATTTAAATGTTACTATATTACCAAGTTCCATTGGTTGGTGGCCCTGTTTGCATGCTACATGTCAACTGCTTGATGAGTCTGTCCGTCTATTTCAAGACACCTCAGTCCCGTAAGGGGTGGCCACAAACAAATCACCTCCCTGTCATCCTGTTCTGTGCCATTTCACTGCCTTGCTCCCAGTTCACACACCCCTCTCTCATATATATCTCCACTCCATCCCTCCATTTCATCCTCGGCCTCCCCCTTCATCTCCCCACTTCCACCTCTCTCGCATACAGTCTCCGCTTTAGTCTCTCACTCTCCATCCCCTCCACATGGCCAAAGTGACATAATAATGCCTTGTCAGGCGAGGAAGTAATATGAATGACAGATATCCAAGGAGAAGTAGTTGCCCAAAAAATTTAGGCAGTGCTTGCCTAGAACATACAGTAATTATAGCCAACCCCCCTTATTATATCATTGTTCTTGAAAAGAGCCAAAGATACTCAAACCTCACTATCTGCTGACTTGGTGGATGGGGGAGAGGTGACATGAACCTCTTGCCCAACCTTTGATCTACCCTTGAAAGCACAAACCTCTTTCCAGTAGGTACTAAGTGGCAGATTAGGAAGAATGATCCACAGGTATACATGGAGAGTCATAAGGAGGATGGATGGTGAATTTGTAGAACGAAAGGCAATGATAGATTACGTGTGTGTGTGAGAGCGAATGAGAAGACAGGTGTTGGATGCAAGAGTGTGGAGAGGGTGGGGGAATGGAATCTCTGACCATCACTTAGTGATGGCCAAGGTAAGGCTGGAAAGAAAGTGGGTGAAGAGACCAAGGGGAAGACAGGAGGAAATAGCTCCTGTGAGAAGAGTGAAGTTACAAGATAGTGAGAAAATGGCAGAGAATAAAAGCTTAGTGGAAGAAAGATTGTGAAGGTATGAGTTAGAGCAGATGGAAGGGATGGAAGATGTAGGTAAGATCTTCACGGAAGAGATAGGCGCAGCGTGTGAGATGGTTTGTGGAGTGAGGAGGAGTATGTAAGGGACAGCATTGTGGAATGATGAGGTGAAACGAGCTGTGGAACAAAAGAAGAAGGCATATAGTGAATGGCTAGTGAGGAGAGGTGAGGGAGAAGATGAGAGAAAGAAGAGAGAGGTGGAGAAGAGAGGTGAAGAGATTGATGAAGGAGAGTAGAAAGAAAGTGGATGAGGAGTTTGGGAGGAATCTGAGTGTAAAGTGGAGAGAGAGTAAGAAATTGTTTTGGAAGGAGGTAAAGAAATTAAGACAGTGTGACAAGGGAAATGGTAGGGGAGTGAAAGATGGGAATAATAGATTGCTGGTGGAGAAGAGAGAGAAATTGAGGTGGAAGGAGCACTTTGAGGATTTGTTGAATGTAGAGAGTGAGAGCAGTGTGAGTATAAGTGGTTGGGGAATGGCTGGGAGAAGAAGAGGTGAGAGGAGGGAGGAAGAGATCAGTAGGGCGGAAGTAGTGGAGGCAATGAAGATCAAGATGGGAAAGGCCCCAGGAATTGATGGAGTGTGTGGTGAAATGCTGAAGTATGAGGGTGAGATTGTTGTGGAATGGATATGGAAGTTGTGTAGATTGGCTTGGGAAGAGGGAAGGGTTCCAGAGGACTGGAAATCAGGTATAATTGTTCCTTTATATAAAGGAAAAGGGGGGAGAGAAATATGTGGTAACCATAGGGGTATTTGCCTTCTTAGTGTGACTGGAAAGATATATGGTAGAATGCTTATTGACAGGGTTAGGCATATAACAGAGGAGTTAGTTGGAGAAGAACAAGGGGGATTTAGGAAGGGAAAAAGGTGTGTAGATCAGATATTTGTTCTAAGATGTTTAGTGGAGAAGTATCTAGAGAAGGGAAAGAAAGTGTATGCTGCCTTCGTGGACTTGGAGAAAGCTTATGACAGAATAGATTGGCAAGGTATGTGGAAGGTATTAAGAATATATGGAGTGGAGGGGAAATTGTTGAGTGCTGTGAAGAGTATGTACGAAGGAGCTAGGGCTACTGTGCGAGTGGATGGTGAGCTGAGTGAGTTCTTTGATCTGAATGTGGGACTGAAACAGGGTTGTGTGATGTCTCCATGGCTGTTTAATATATACATAGATGGGGTTGTAAAGGAGGTGCAAGGTAGGGCAGTGGATGTGGGAGTGGCTCTGATAAATGAGGGTGAGATGTGGAACATTCCAGTGTTGTTGTCTGCTGACGATACAGTATTGTTGAGTGAAGTTGAAGGGGAGTTGCAAGGTTTGGTGAATGAATCTGGGACAGTGTGTAAGAAGAGGAATCTGAAAGTCAATGTAAACAAGAGTAAAGTTATGGTGTTTGAGAGGAATGAAGTCACAGAATGCACAGTGAGGTTGGATGGTGAGGATATGGAGAATGTGAGTGCATTCAAGTACTTGGGTAGTGTGATGAGTAAGGATGGAAGTTTTGGGGATGAAATACTTGAAAGGATACAGCAGGGAAGGAAGGTTGTTGGTTCACTGAAAGCGGTGATGAGAAATAGGGAGGTGAGTATGGAAGTCAAGAAGTCACTGAATGGTAGAATTGTGATCCTTACCCTGACGTATGGAAGCGAGGCATGGACCTTGCTAGAGGGTAACAAGTCAAGAGTGAGAGCAGTGGAAATGAGTTACTTGAGAGGAGCATGTGGAGTGACATGGAGGGACAGGTTGACGAATGAAGAAATGAAGGAATGTTGTGGGGTGGATGTGGATGTGGTTGAGAAGATTAGAAGTACACTGAGGTGGTTTGGACATGTGGAGAGAATGGAGAATGAAAGACTGACTAAGAGGGTGTATGCAGGTGGGGTGGAGGGAGGGAGAGGGAGGGGAAGACTGAGGATGAGGTGGAGGGATGGAGTTGAGAGGTATATGAAGGAGGGGGGTGCTGGGGGGAGGGTAGGTAAATGGTGGTTAACAGAGCGACTTGGAGGCGTTTTGTCTGCGGCCACCCTTTGCGGGATTAAGGCGTTGGGCTATAGATAGATAGATAGATTTAAGGGACAATGTCAGCAGTAACCAGAACAACATTTTTAGTCACTGAATATGATTTATGTTTTTGCAGGGAAGAGTGTGGTGAGTGGCTTGGAGGAGGACATGATGGCAAAGGTGGGTATGGATCTCATAACAGTGTGCTTCCAGCGCTATGTGCTGTGGAGGGGGAACGTCATATATTCCTCTTCTTGGCTGCAGCCATCCACACTCTCCATCATGCAGTGTCTTTTAGGTATGAACATGTGGTTTTGTATGTCCACACTCTCCCTCCCCCAGTTTGTGCTCTCTCATTGGAGCCAACTGAAGGAATATGTACAGTATATATATATACACTGTATATATATATATGTGTGTGTGTGTGTGTGTGTACAGGCATATCTTAACCTCAGTCATTCAAGATGCAATCATTTCAACGATGCAAACACGAAAAAAATAACGAACATGTCACAGGTATGAACGTAACCACAAAAAACTAATTTATCTTGTAGCAGCCCGTTGCAACTGCCTTTGAATGTGGTGGTTGACCTTAGTTGTGAGGCAGGTCGCTAGGTGGCAGTGTGGGTGCCAGGGGGCTAACCCGCCATCTTTTGTTTTTTTGTTTTGTTTTGCTTTGAGGAGAGAGGATCACTTCTCATTGCGCTTTTAGTACTTTCAGTCCATTCAATATGGCTGATAAATGCAAACGTGTTGATAGTGGTGTTTCTGGCTCATCTTGGAAGCAATGTGTCATCTCTGGAACAAATACTCGAAATAATAAAGCGTGTTGAACAAGGTGAAAGAATTAGTGCAGTGGTGGATTCATTTGAGTTGAACAGATCAACTGTGGGGACAATTGTTAAAGATAAGGAGCATATACTTAAGCATGTGAAGGATGCTGCATTCATGAAGTCCAGCATCATTGCCAAAATGTGTGGGCTTATTATGGAGGAGATGGAGAAACTTCTGGGTGTGTCGATAGACAATCAGATTCACCAGCACATCCCTAGCAGCATGGGGCTGATACAGAAGGCCACTAAGCTGTTCCAGGACCTAAAGAAGAGATATCCTGAGAAAAAGGATGTAGAGTTTAATGCAAGTCTTGGATGGTTTTACTGCTTTAACCCCTAAACCGCGGGTCATCACTTTCGTGACGGTCGGGTGCAATGGATCATATTGCGCGGCGTCACTTCTATGACTCTGTGTTTTTTTTCATTCGCCCGGGCTTTCAGGTGGTGACTTGTATCATCTATCAGCACTGCCAATGTCCAACAATAGTCAGAGCTGCTAATGTTATCAGTACTCCCATCCATTGTTGACAATTTAGCTATTTTCCCCCATTCTAGACTCCCCTCCCTACCTCCCCTCCATTACCCTCTCATGTCGTCTTCTCAGTCGCTCTGCGCTAAGTAAATCTTCCCCGGATTTTTCCACTGTTTTCATCCATTGAAATGAGCCCTATGCCCTATTCTTATACAAAATAATATACAGTACAGTATATATAAAAAAAATAAGGTAATTGATAGTGCCATGCACCTGGAATTGGCTAATTATCACTTGGCAACATCCAACCTGCACTCGTTCGCTAATTTCCCCAGCTTTTTTTTCCCAGTGAAATATGCTGTATGAGCTACTCTCGTAATATAAATGTACTGTATATAAGAAAGGAAGGGAGAAGCCTGAGTGATATTTATATTCACCTGGAACACCTAATTTATTATGTATTGTCTAGATTTCCTATGACTTATTTCTTAGCATATACATTAGCAGCTGACATTTTCAACTCCTGGCTACCGAGATATGTATTGTAGAGTCAGTTCGCTCTCGTCCTTCATGGTGAAATCACGTCGCAGTCGCGCCCTTCCATTTCTCCTGCTTTTGTGCCCATTATAAAAGGCCCTGTGACCTCTACCCCTACTAAACATCGTGTGGGAAGCGGTAAAGGACTGTAGATATATGTAGGTGTAATAAAGTACTAGAAATAATAAAGTGTGTGTGTGTGTATATGAGTAAGAAATGACAGAATACCAGCGGCGAATTAGCATGAATGGGAGGCTCGTACGTGCTCGTATTTTACATTGCTTTCACAGTGTTTTTTTTTTTTGGAGTATGGATTCCAAACTACTATGAAATCATTGAATAGTGTTTCTAGTGTTAATATCTGGCAGTGGTATTCATATTACGGGAAGTCGGGAAGTGTAAAGTGGAGACTTAGTTACCCAACTTCAGAAGTCTCCACAAGTCCTACGGTAGTCGACGAGTGCTAAAAAAAACATCCCAGGCGAAAGCTGAAGGTATGTGCCATATGCATATGTAATTATAATATTCTAGGACTAATAACTGATTTTTGGCAAATATTTTTAAAAAGTCAGTCGGAGCGCGAATATCCCCGCGGGATGGGCCCGGCGCGCCTCCAACAACCCCGCGGTTTAAAGGTTAAATCACTGGCTAACTTCCAGAACGTGAAGGCAAGTGGTGAGGCAGCTAGTGCGGCCATGGTTGCAGTGAAGGAGTTCCCGTCTACATTGGCAGAGATCATCGAGGAGGGCGGCTATCTCCCTGAGCAAGTGTTCAATGTTGATGAGATAAGTTTATTTTGGAAAAGAATGCGCGACAGATCCTTCATATCTATGGAAGAGACGACTGTGCCAGAATTTAAGGTCTCTAAGGACAGGCTAACTCTCCTGCTGGGTGGCAGTGCTTCAGGTGACTGCAAACTGAAACCACTCCACATGTATCACTCAGCCAATCCCCGTGCCCCAAAGAACATCCCTAAGGCATCCCTCCCAGTGATGTGGATGATGGACAGCAAGGGATGGATTACCCTTGCCCTTTCTGAGGACTGGTTCGTCAACTACTTTGTGCCACAAGTGGAGAAATACTACTGGGAAGAGAACATTCCCTTCTAAATTCTCCTTGTCCTTGATAATGCCCCTGGACACCCTCCCAACTTTAATGATTATCACCCCAACGTTAAGGTTGTGTACCTGCCACCAAACACAACCTCACTCCTCCAACCCATGGATCAGGGAGTTATTGCCACCTTCAAGAGGGATTACCTCCACCGTACATTGAGACAGGCAGCAGCATCATCTGAAGCTGAGGAAGACAAGACTTTGCGTGATTTTTGGGAGGATTATAACATCTATAAGGCCATCCAAAACATCGCTGCTTCCTGGAGTGAAGTGAAACAGACTAATATGAATGGTGTGTGGAAGCACCCTTGCCCCCAGTTTGTGCAGGATTTCAGAGGCTTCACGGACACTGACATTGTTGCTAACATGGTGGTGCTAAGTAAGGAACTAAATATGGATCTGGAGGAAGAGGACTTTGATGAGTTATTGGAGGCTCATAAGAAGGAACTGACAAGTGAGGAGTTAATGAAGTTAGACATACAGAGGAAGGAGGAAGAGGCTGAGCCAGAAGTTCAGACCAGGAAAATGACCATCAAGGGGTTAACAGGTTCCTTTGGAATGATAGAGGAAGGACTCGCTTCCTTTAACGAACAGGATCCAAATGCCGACCAGTTTGGCAGAGTCTATGCTGCTGTGCTTGATGCCCTGGCCTGCAATCGTCTCATCCTTGACGAGGAAAAGAAGAATGTTTCTCGGTTGTCAATCACGAGGTTTTTCTCAAGGGTACAAATGAAATTAGACGAACCATAGCCTTCAGCCTTCTATGCTGAACCTTCAGCCTCCTATGCTGAGCCTTCAACCTCCTTTGCTGAGTCTTCAACCTCCTTTGCTGAGTCTTCAACCTCCTTTGCTGAGCCTTCAGCCACATCCACTCAGCCTGCTCCTCCCGAAAATCCCGACTTACCCACTGCTCTCTCCTCACCCACATCTTCCAACTAACTCCACTCCTCCACCTGCCTCCTTTCACTTCATGAAGTCCTGCTATGTCTGCCCTCAGGTAAGCTGCAGTAATATTTATATATTTAAGGTAACTCTGTTATCGCTTATGTTCGATGTAAAACGAAATGAAATGAAATACTTGTCACATCCACATCTTCGCTGGTGGCAAACGTTTCATTATCTTTCGTCAGTTTTAAATTGACATCGTACAATAGCCGGAACAGAGTTGTGTCTTATGCTGTATGTTTTTCTTGTGTACAGTATTTCTTGTGTTAATTTGTGCATTTATATTTCATTCCCCTGGGGGTAGGGGGGTCTCAGGAATACTCCCCAAGTATTCCTTCTTGTCGTATGAGGCGATTAAAAGGGTTGGTGGTGGGTTAGTCCCCCACCCTGTAAAAATAAGAAGTCTTTCTGGAATGATGTCGATGAGTGTTTGGAGAGCTTTGGAGCGAATGTGAATGTGGTAATGATAGGGGGATCTGAATGCTAGAGTGGGAAATGTAGTAGTTGAAGATGTAGTTGGTATGCATGGTGTGCCTGGAAGAAATGAAAATGGGGAACGAATGATAGGTGTGTGTGTTGAGCGAGAGATGGCGATTGGGAATACCTTGTTTGAGAAGAAAGATATTTATAAGTAAACATGGGTGAGACAGGAGGGTGGAAGGGTTGTTGACAGAGCATTGATGGACTATGTGGTTGTGTCCAGGAATGTAATAGGAAGATTGTTGGAAGTGAGAGTTTTGAGAGGTGAGGGTGGAGGTATGTCTGACCACTACCTGGTGGAGGGAAGGTTGAGAGTTGGTAAGAGATGGGTGAGAGCTAGGTGAGTTAGGTGTGGCAGGGAAGTTTTGATAGTGAGTGAGTTGGATAAAAGAGAGAAAATGATAGAGTATCAGGAGAAATTGAGAGATCAGTGGAACGCAGTGAAAGATCAGGAGAGTGGGAGTGTGGAGGAGGAATGGTAGCTGTTTAAGAGTGCTGTGGTGGGGCATGTGGAAGAGGCGTGTGGTGTGAGATGAGTGGGTGGTGGTGTAAGAAGGGGAAGTGAATGGTCGTACGAGGAAGTAAGTATGGCTGTGGCTGAGAAGAGATGTGCATATGAAGTGTGGTTGCAGGAGAAGGATGAGGTGTCATATGAGAGGTATAAGGAAAAGTGGAATAGGGCAAGAAGGGCTGTGTGTGATGCTAAAGTGGCAGCAGATGAGTGGTGGGGTAGGCAGTTGACTGGGAATTTTCCACAGAATAAGAAAATGTTTTGGAAGGAGGTGAAAAGGGTGCGAATGGAGAGTCTGGGAAGGAAGAGCGAGTAAAAGCAGAGGATGGAAGGATGTTAATTGAGATGGATGCAGTAAGGAAGAGATGGGCAGAGTATTTTGAAAGATTGTTAAATGTAGAGGAGAAAAGTGAGGCTGAGATTGTGGCAGATAGAAGGGTGCAAGGAACAGATGTGTTGGGAGAGTTGAATGAATCTTTGATCACGATGGAGGAAGTGCACGAGGCAGTAAAGCAGATGAAAACAGGGATAGCTGCAAGTATGGATGGGTGTGCTGTGGAATGCCTGAAATGTGGTGGAGCGACTATTGTTGACTGATTAGTAAGATTGTTGAATGTGTGCTTTGTGCAAGGTATGCTGACAGTTGACTGGGCAAGTGCTTGTGTGGTCCCATTGTATAAAGGTAAGGGTGATAAGTATGAATGTACTAGCTTTAGAGGTATAAGTCCATTGGTAGGTAAGGTGTATGGTAGAGTGTTAATTAAGAGAGTTAGAGAGTGTACAGAGGGAGTGATTGGTGATGAGCAGTGTGGCTTTAGGAAAGGGAGGGGCTGTGTGGATCAGGTGTTTGCTGTGAGACAGGTGTGTGAAAAGTATTTAGCGAAAGGTTAGGATGTATTTTGGGCGTTCATGGATTTAGAGAAAGCATATCATAGAATGGATGGGGAGGCTTTGTGGAATGTTTTAAGATTGTATGGGCTTGATGGCAGGTTACTAAAAGGAGTGAATAGTTTTTACATAAATAGTAGAGCGTGTGTAAGAGTGGAAAATACTGTGAGCGATTGATTTCCCGTGAGAGCGGGTTTCGGCAGGGGTGTGTGATGTCGCCTTGGTTGTTTAATATTTATGTGGATGGTGTTGTAAGGGAGGTGAATGCAAGAGTGTTAGGTGGAGGACTGAGTCTGGTGAATGTTGATGGTAGAGAGTGGAATCTGAAGCAGCTGCTGTTTGCAGATGATACTGCACTGGTGGCTGATTCAGAGGAGAGATTGAGGCAGTTGGTAGAGGAGTTTGGAAGGGTGTGTGAAAGGAGGAAACTGAAAATAAATGAGAATAAGAGTAAAGTGGTGAAGTATACGAGGTTGGTAGGTGGTAGGAGGATGAATATAGTTTTGAATGGTGAGTTGCTTGAGGAGGTAGAGTGTTTTAAGTATTTAGGGTCACATGTTGCTGTGGATGGAAGAATAGATGCAGAATGGAAGTTTAGAATGAATGAAGTTGGAAAGGTGCTGGGAGGAATGAAAAAAGTGTTTATTTGTCATTCACTTAGAATGGATGTAAAGAGAAGGCTGTGTGAGGGTATTGTGGTACCGACTGCATTATTTGGGGCTGAAACATGGAATATGGGTGTGGCAGAGAGGAAACGTTTGAATGTAATGGAGATGAGGTGTCTGAGAAGTATGTGTGGAGTGACGCGTATGGATCGAGTGAGAAATGATGAAGTGCAAAGGAGAACTGGAATTGTTCGGGAGATGGCTGATCGAGTTGAGCAGAGGGTGTTGTGATGGTTTGGGCATATGAAGAGAATGGATAATGAGTGATTGGTGAAAAAGGTAACTAGATCTGATGTGAGGTGTAAGACTGAGTGGAAGACCACGAATAGGATGGATGGACAGTGTGAAGAGAGTGTTGGATGCAAGAGGGTTGTCTGTTGAGCAAGGAAGAGTGGCTGTGCGTGATAGAAATGAATGGAGAGAAATTGTGAATGAATAAATGATGACGCAGCCCTGAGCGGATATTCTCCCGCATTTTGTCTGATCAGCTGATCAGGTCATGTGCAGGTAAGGGGATGGGTCCATTATGATGTGGCAGGGGTAAACCAGCTATGCAGTTGGACCCTGCTACGGATGTCACTGACTGCACTGCGTAGTTGACCCTCGTGCGGTGTGGTGCGGTGAGGATCTGTCCCTTCTCCCCTTTGGCGCTAAGATGCGAATGAATGTATATGAGTGGATGAGTAAATTGGTAGTGTGTTGACCTGTCTCGGTTACCTCCCTTTTCTTGGGGGATGCAGCCTAGGTATATAGATAGATAGAAAAATACGAAAAAGAAGCCTCGGACCAGGATTGACCAAAAGATGACGACTAAGGACGGAACAAAGGACTTGGTACGGGTAGCTACGTGGAATGTAAGGGATATCAATGATTAGGTGAAGGAAAGAGAGATTGTGCAGGTGCTTGAGGGTGTAAAAGTGGATATATGTGGATTAACTAAAACAAAATGGAGAGGTGAAAGTGTGAGAGAATGGGAGTATGGATGGGTATATGCACAGGAGTAGGTGAGAATGAGAGAGCAAAAGAAGGAGTGTGTATTGTTGTGAGTAACAGATGGAAGGAGAATATAAGAGAGTATGGATCAGTTGGCTCAAGGATTGTGTGGGTAAGAGTGAAAGTTGGACTACAAATGTGGGCAATTGTGTGTGTGTATGCGCCAACGCAAGATGGTGCAAGCAGAGTGAGAGAAGAGTTTTGGACAGACGTGGAAGTGTGCTTGGAAAAGTTTGAAAGGAATGAGAGAGTGTTTTTGATTGGAGATCGTTTCGTTTCGTTTCGTTTCGTTTCGTTTTTGAAGGCTCCAACATGCTTGCATGTGTCGGCCTTGGTCACCTAATGGCGGCTCTCCACGCTGCTCGATCTCTGGCAGCCTCCCTATTCAGTCCCTTAACCCTTAAGTCACATTTAATGACCTCATATGAATGGAAAAGTAGGGACTGTGAAGGTGGATGGCGTGGTTGGTGAGTGGGGTGTGCCTGCAGAGATGGATGAAAATGGCAGTGCTTTAGTGGACATTTGTGCCGGGAGGGGGTTGGCGATAGCTAATATCCTCTTCAGGCACAAAATGATCCATAGGTATACGTGGCGAGTGATGACAAGGGTGGGTGGTGAACTGAATGAACGGAAGGCAATGAATGATTATGTGTGTGTGAATGAAAGAATGAGAAGGTATGTAATGGATGCAAGATTATATAGAGGTTGGGGGAGTGGACTTTCAGACGACCACTTGGTGGTGGTCAAAATCAAAGTCCAAACAAAATGGAGAAAGGAAAGAAGGGAAGGAGCGGAGGAAATAGTTCTTACAAGGAGGGTAGAAAAGTTACAAGACAATGGAAAAAAAGGCAGAATATGAAAGGGAAGTGGAGGAGCGATTGGGTAAAATATAGATTGGAGCAGATGGGGGACATGGAAGGTGTGTGCAAGATATTCACAGGGGAAATCTGTGCAGCATGTGAGGTAGTGTGTGGGGTGAAGAGAAGACGAAAGGGGGTTCAGGGAACAGCATGGTGGACTGAAGAGGTGAGAGAGGCTGTGGCACTAAAGAAGAAAGTATATAATGAGTGGATGAGGAACAAGGGCATCGAAGAAGTTGAGAGATGGAAGAGAGAGTTATATATAGAAAGGAGGAGAGAGGTGAAGAGATTAGTAAGAGAGAGTAAGTAGAGGGTGGATGAGGAATTTGGAAGGAATTTGAGTGTCAGGTGGAGGGAATGTAAGAAAATGCTCTGGAAGGAGGTAAAGAGAGTTAGACAGGGTGCCAAAAAGGTAGTTGGGGAGTGAAAGTTAAAAATGGTGGATCTTCTTTGTCTTTTTTTTTTTTTAATGCAAAGAAGAAGGAACCAAAGGCCATGGGCCTGCAAAATGTTCCTTCCAAGAAAAAACAAAGACAATACAAAACAGAACCAAATTCAAGATCCATTCATTTCGAAATGCCTGGACACACTGCGTTTGAAAGACTGGAGATCATAGGAAGTAGGAAATACAGACAAAGGAAGACAGTTCCAGAGTTGATCAGTTGCAGAAATGAGGGACTGGGAGTAACGGTTAACTCTTGCATTAGAGAGTTGGACAGAAAAGGGATGAGTGGTTGTTGCTAGACGGGTGCCACATGCCTGTCGTAGAGGTGGAGGGATCCAAGCAGACCGTTCAGAGGAACAGTGGCCATTGAAGTAGCGATAGAAAAGAGATAAAAATGCAACAGTGCGGCAAAGAGACAGAGGTGGAAGGGAGTCAGTAAGAGGAGGAGAGTTAATGAGATTAAAAGCCTTTGACTCCACCCTATTGAGAAGAGCTGTATGTGGGGAGCCTCCCCACACAGGAGAGTTGTACTCTAAACAGGAGCGAATAAAACCCGTGTATAAAGTCAACAGCTGCGTAGGGGTAAAGAAGGTTTGGAATCGGCTTAGCACACCTAATCTCTTGAAAGCTGATTTCACAAGAGATGTAGTATGTTCTTTCCAAGATAAATCCCGAGTGAATGAAACCCCAAGCATGTTCAAGGATGATGCACGACCAAGCTGGACGTTATTAAACATTAGTGGGTACTCCTGTGGAAGATTGTCAGGTTGATAGGTGTAAGAACTGAGTCTTTGATGCATTAAAAACAACATGATTATTTTTACCCCAGTCAGAGATACGAGCCAAGTCAGACATTAGGTGTGCCATAGCCTCATCCCTTTTTTGTTGAAGTAACTGCTGAGATGGACGTTGCAGGAACCGAATGGAAAGGTGAAGGGTGGAATCATCAGTGTACGAGTGGATAGGGTTAGACGTACAGCTTAGAAGGTCATTGATGAATAAAAGGAAGAGAGTTTGTGATAGGACAGAGCCATGAGGAACACCTCTTCTGATAGATCTAGGAGAAGAACGATGGCCCTCTGCATCAGCGGCTATAGAACGACCAGAAAGGAAGCTGTAGATGAAGGCACAGATAGAAGGATAGAAACCATGGGTAGTTTGGATATTGAATATTTATACCAGACTTGATCGAAAGCCTTTGAGATGTCAAGTGCAATGGCAAAGCTTTCGCCAAAGTCCCGAAAGGAGGATGACCGGGAGTCTGAAAGGTAGGTGAGAAGATCGCCAGTGGAGCGTCCCTAACGGAACCGATACTGACGATCAGAAAGAAGGTTGTGATAGGAGAGATGGTTTAAAATTTTTGTTTTAAGAATAGACTCGAATACTTTTGAGACACAGGATGTTAAAGCAGTTGGACGATAGTTAGAGGGTCGGGAATGGTCACCCTTCTTTGGGACTGGCTGAATGAGAGCAAACTTCCAGCAAGAAGGAAAGTTTCAAGTCGACAGACAAAGGCGAAAGAGTTTACCTAATGAGTATGCTCATTATATTTGCCATCTCCTTTTTGTGTCTCCTTTTTTTTTTTTTTTTCTTTTCTTCCTCATCTATACCAGTGATTCCTGTTGATTTGTTAATATCTGCTGAATCTTTGACCAATTTTGGGTTGTTTTTGATTATTTCTTTCACTTCCTTTGTAATGCTTTTTTCTTTGACCCTTGTTTCCAAGTCTTTCCTTACTTTCACCATTTCAGCATACGTAGTTTCCACATCATCTCTGGAGCTTTGCATGACTTCATTCACCAGGGTTATCTTCTCTTCAGTATCACTGCTTTGATCTTTCAGACTGCTTTCGTGCCAAATTGTCTCAGCATTATTTCTAATCTCCTCCATAATACTCTTATGGTTGACAACTGTACTTGCCATTTCACTGATCTTCCTTCTGAGTGAACCCACCTCATCTGACAGCTCATCTATTGTTGTCTTCTTTTTTTTTTTTTTTGACTAATATTTCATTCTCTTCCTTCTCCATGCACAGTTGCTTCTTAATTTCATCAATTTCACTTTGAAATGCCATCTCCAGTTTCTTCACTTTCTTTACTGGTTTGTTATATGTTTGTATTTCCACCAGTTCTTGATGGAAATCATCCTGTTTTCTACCTTAATTCCTTTTCTTATCTCCTTCCATATTCACCTTACTAAAGATGGTGCTCATCTTGTAGTATTACTTAGAAAGATTCTGCTTACAAGTATGCATCTCCAAGGTAGCCACCTGGTGATAGACGACACTCAGCTATTGATGCATTGATCAGCGGATTCTTGCACTGATTGAATGTATTCTGTTATTTGAACAACACTTTTGCTTGTACTTGCTCTACTATATTAAAACACCATTTAGAGTAGAACACCATTTAGTACAGAGCTTGTTTCATATAAAGATCCTTATTAGGTGTGGCCAGTTGTGGCTAAGGGTGGCCAGCGCGGAGTGAGGAGATAGACTTGTTGACTCTGGCGATGCCTGTGTGTGTGTGCACATGTGAATGGAGGGGGGAGAGAAAGAGAGAGAATTTATCTGTCTATCTATCTGTAGCCAGACGCCCAAATCCTGCAAAGGGTGGTCGCAGACAAAATGCCTCCTGGTCACTGTGTCACCTGCCATTTGACTGCCCTCCCCACAACTCACTCCCCCCTCCTTCATACACCTCTCAACTCCATCCCTCTACCTCATCCTTGATCTCCCCCTCCCTCTCTCTCCCTCCACTTCACCTACATACACCCTCTTAGTCGGTCTTTCATTCTCCATTCTCTCCACATGTCCTAACCACCTCAGTGTATTTTTTCTCAGTCACATCCACATCAACCCCACAACGTTCTTTCACTTCTTCATTCGTCAACCTGTCCCTCCATGTCACTCCACATGCTCCTCTCAGGTAGCTCATTTCCACTGCCCTCACTCTTGACTTGTTTCCCTCTAGCAGGGTCCACGCCTCGCTTCCATACGTCAGGGTAGGGATCACAATAGTATCCTTCAGTGACTTATTAGTTTCCATACTCAGCTCCCTATTTCTCATCACCGCTTTCAGTGAACCAACAACCTTCCAACCCTGCTGTACACTTTCAAGTATTTCATCCCCAAAGCTTCCATCATTACTCATCATACTACCTAAGTACATCACTTGAATGCACTCGCATTCTCCATATCCTCATCATCCAGCCTCACTATGCATTCTGTGACTCCATTCCTCTCAAACACCATGACTTTACTCTTGTTTACATTAACTTTCAGATTCCTCTTCTTACACACTGTCCCAAATTCATTCACCAAACCCTGCAACTCCCATTCATCTTCACTCAACAATACTGTATCATCAGCAGACAGCAACACCGGAATCTTCCACATCTCACCCTTATTCATTAGAGCCACCCCAACATCCACATTCCTACCTTGCACTTCCTTTACAATTCCATCCATGAATATGTTAAACAGCCATGAAGACATCACACATCCCTTTTTCAGTCCCACATTTACGTCAATAAATTCACTCAGCTCACCATCCACTCACACCATAGCCCTAGCTCCCTCATACATACTCTTCACAGCACTCAGCAATTTTCTATCCACTCATATATTCTTAATACCTTCCACATACCTTGCTTATCTACTCTGTCATATGCTTTCTCGGTCCATGAAGGCAGCATGCACTTTCTTTCCCTTCTCTGGATACATCTCCACTAAACATCTTGGAACAAATATCTGATCTACATACCCTTTTCCCTTCCTAAATTCCCCTTGTTCTTCTCCAGCTAGCTCCTCTGTTATATGCCTAACCCTGTCAATAAGTATTCTGCCATATATTTTTCCAATCACACTAAGAAGGCAAATACCCCTATGGTTACCACATACTTCTCTCTCCCTTTTCTCTTTGTAGTAGTAGTAGTTGTTGTTCCCTAGGCATTCTGGCCAAACAGCCCCGAGTCCCTCAGGAAGGCCATGGCCGAGACCAGGCTTTCCCACAGAGCTCTCAAGGAGTGTATGTTGTGTTGTTGGTATAGGTGATTGTGTGCAATTCAATCTTCCATAATGTGCTTTATAGTATGTGGTGCTGTGTTACATCCTGGGCAGGCATCAGCGACAGAGTCATCCAGCCTCTTCTGATAACTTAAGAGGGTTGGATTTTGCCCACATCTCATCCTGGCTAGGTGGACCCTGTCCTCATGAGGGAGACAGGATTCGGAAGGAAGGATATCAGGAGGCTGTGCATGCAACTGTGTGTTGTCTTTAAGTGACTGAATGGATCGGCAAGTGATTTGTGGGCCTTGTTCTGTATGGTCTGAAGAGTGTTATTGTGTGTTTTAGTGAGGTTAGGAGCCCAAGCAAGACTTGCATAATTCATCACTGATCGTATATATTGTTTGTATACTGTGGTGGTGGTTTCTTTTTTATGCCCAAACGTTGTATGGGGAATTGACCTCAAGGCATTGAATCTTGGTGTTATTTTTTTTTTTATGTTTGTAATGTGTTCTTTAAATGACAGTGATGTATGTTACACCAAGGATTTTGTGTGTGTGTGTGTGTGTGTGTGTGTGTGTGTGTGTGTGTGTGTGTGGAGTGTTGTTTATGGTGAAGTGTGGAATATGACTGTGTTCTGCTGTCCAGTTTGTGAGAAGGGTCACTGTAGATTTGGCTGGGGCTGTTTTGAGCCTGTTTGTGGTGAACCATTCTTGTAGTGTGTTGAGGTAAGGTTGGAGGATGTGTGCAGCTGTGTTTGCATTTTGGTGTGTAAATGTAAGTGTTATGCTGTCTGTGTAGGAAGCAATGTGTATCTGTGGTGTGTGGGGGGTGGGTATGTTGGGCATGTATAGATTGAAGAGTGTAGGGGACAAAACAGATCCCTGGGGGATACCGTTTGTGAAGTTTCTGATGTTTGATGACTGACCGGCAAATGTTGTATGTGCACATCTGCCTGCTAAGTAGTTTGCCAGCCATCTTTTTGTGTTATTGTGCATGTTTGTGTTGAATATTGTTTGTGAGGTTGTGGCGGGGGATGGCATCAAGAGTGTGACAAGGAGTGTTCTGTGTGGTGGCCTAGCTGAAATCATGCTATCAAAAACTGTCTGTGTAAGGTCTGTGAGAAGAGTGTTTGTGGAGTGTAGTGGTTTAAAACCATGTTGTGATGGGGGCTAAGAGGTGTGAGATGTATCTAGTTGTGTAGTACCAGTTATTCAGTGACTTTGGAGGGCGTGCAGAGGAGTATAATGGGGTGGTGTGAGGAAGGTAACGTGGGGTCTTTGTTGGGTTTAGGGATAGTGATGATAATGCCATTCTTCCAGATGTTAGGTATTGTGTTGTGTGAATAGCTGTAGTTTGATATGTTGGTGAGTGCTTGTATGCCTTGTGGTCCAAAGTGTAAGGTGTATGTTGCTTATGTTGTCTGGTCCACAGGCAGATGAGTGCTTAAGATTGCTGATGATGTGCTTTGTGTAGTTGTAAGTGAAAGATGCGAAGTCTGGGTCAGTGGGGAACTGTCTCTTACGTTGGATGATGCGTTGGTCGCCGCGATGGGGGTTTAGATGGCTAACATGTGAAAAGTGACTGATGAGAGTGTTTGCTTGTTGTTTGCTTGAAGGTATGGTGTCTGTTGTTATGATGGCAGCGTGTGATTCTGTAGTGTTGCTGTTGGAGAGTGTGATGCTGTTTAATGTTTTGTTGAGTTTACTGGTGTTTGTTCTGTGATCAAGTGTTTGGAGATAATTACAGTATTCCAATTTAGTGTTTGCTGTTTTGATATTTTATTGTTTATTTGAGTGTTGAGTTCTTGTATTTGTTGTATGGTGTCTTGTGTATGGGGTGTTGGGGAGTGTCGTAGTGTGTCCCATTGTCTGATGAGGCCTTGAACTTCTGGTGTAATGTTGGGATTGTGTCTTTTTCTGTTGCCTCTAGGGATGTGTTTTTTGTCTGCAGGTTGTATAATTGTATTGAAAGTGTGCACAGCGATGTTGATGTTTGTGATGGGTGTACTGTTTAATGTTTCTAAGTGTTTTTCTGTTTCAGCTGTTAAGTCCTTCCAGTTGGATCTCTTATAATTAGTGTATTTGTGTCTGTGGACAGCTGGGATGATTCTGGTTTTTGTAGTGTTGATGATCAGGAGGTGGTCAGAGCCAAGGGTTCTGACCACTCTCCAGGATGTTGTGGGGGCGAGGTTTGGGGAGCAGAAGGTGATGGCTGGTGATGATGGGAGGAAGAGGGCTTGGTGTAGGATATATGTATGTTCATGGGGATTATTAAGTATAAAAAGATGATCTGTTTGGGTTTGTAGTACCAGTACCAGCCCTCTGTCTGTGTCAGAGTTGTTGACATGCCAGGCCGATGCCTTGTCGTTGAAACCACCACCCAGGATGATGTTGGGTATGTTAGTGATGTGGTGTATTTGTGGAGAGTAATTGTGTGGTACTGTGGGGGACGACTGGAGTTGAATGTACGTGTTGGCGATTGTTATGTGTGATTTGTTACCAGTGCATATTTTAATTGATTGTGTTTCTGTTGTAGTGTCATGTAGGGGGAGAAGTGACTTTGTGTATTCACTGGTATCTGAGAAGTTGATGAATTTGTGTACCAGGGTGATGAGTCCACTGCTACTGCCATCGGCCCAGTCTTGTCTGATGGTAGTGAAATTATGAAATGTATTTTTTTTGTGTGTTGTGTGTAGTTTTGTTTCTTGTAAGACGGCAGTGTGTATGTTGTGTTGTTTGATGAATTGTGTGAGTTCTTGTTTCTTGGTGTTTATGCCATCTATGTTTAATTGAAGGATATTTATGTTATGTGTACGATGTGTGTTGGGTGCTGCAGCACGGATGGGAGGTGATGGTGTGGGTGGAGGGGAAGAGGTAGGAGAAGGTTGTGATGGAGGTGAGGGTTGGGGTGGCTTGAGGTGGGATGGGAGAGGCTGGGGAATTTAATGGTGTGGGAAGAATTGATGGGTTAGGCTGAGGGGGTGTGGATGAAGTAGGAATAGGGTTGGTGGGGGGGTTAGTGGGTGGGGAGAAGGAGCATAAGAAGCAGGTCCAGGTTTTTGTGTAGTATTTTCTGGGTGCAAGTGTTGTGCAGGTGTAATGGGTCCAGTTCTTGCAGGAATTGCACTGAACTGAACCCTTAGGGCCGTACTATAAAAATTAAACACCAGTATTGCCGAACGTGAGCGTCTAACGTTCCTGTTTTTTTTACCATAAATAAATTCTAGCTCCCACCAGGCGTTCCTTCACCTGGTTATGGCATAAAATAGTGTTGGAATGTGACAGAAGGATAAACGCTATCAGAGACCACCCTTTCGTGAAACAAATTTAAATACTAATAAATATGATAGCTGTTTCTAAATACTGCAGGGAAATATATTTCTGTGGCAGCCTAAAATATATGAGAAATACAGGGCTATTCAGAAAGTTTTACAAGACTAAATGTTTCTGTAACGAATACGAGTAAACAAAACATCCATGGTTGTTCGTTGGTGACGTGGCACGTATTTGGAGTTTTGATAGTAAATTGTGGTCCGTAGTTAATTTCAGACTACCTCTGTAGTTTCTCAATAATTTTTGACACAGAAACAGTAGCAAAGTTTGTGTGTTAGCCAGCTCAGCGCTGTGGTTACCATATTTGAGGGCAAGCCTATAAGCTGCTGCCTCTAGTCGAATAATATCCGTGTTTGATAATTTTGGCATTGGAAAATTGTGAAATAAATGATTTTTTTTTTTTTTAATGGGTTGCATCTTGAAGTATATCCCATGAAGATCGAGTGTATAGCTGATTCATGCAGCAGCAGCAGTGGTTTCCTGCATAATGAAAGTCACAGTACTTTGCTGGGCACAGTACATTTTCCCCCAAATTTGAGTCTAAATAAGTTCATACTGATTAAGAAAGAGTATATATACATTATTTTATTACATGTCAGAAATTACATATGTCAGAGTTAGGTCAGTGTTGATAAATACTTGGTTAGGTTTGTATTTTTCACCAGCTTTAGTGTTCCATTATACTGTTAAGTTATAAAAATGGGTAGAATATAAGAGTACCTAAAATTTTCTTCAGTACCAGCAAGTAAATGCAATCACTTATGTTTTTAATTGAAATATATAGTTTGTTTTTGCACTGAAATAAATAAGCTGATTTAGGTAAGATTGGTAAAGTTCCCATGGGTAAATGTGAATTGGTTGGTTAGGGTGCTGGCAAAATATTTACCTGTTTCAATCAAGCACTCAGCTTTGAGCATGGGTGTGTTGGCCTTAATACAAAACTTGTTAGTAAAATAATGCAGACTATTTCATGAGAGTCACAAAGGAGAAAATCCTGAAGCATCTTTCTATCCCTAGAGTTTCTCTTACCTGTAAATAGCTACAGGCCTAAGGAAGTGGCCTGTACCATTCACACATAATTAAAAAATATATATATATGTTAATTAGATGGAAATGACATCTATTGTAATGGGGGAGTACATGGGTGTAGGAAAGGCAGGGAATATTGGTTTTGGTGGAAGGATTAAAAAAAAATATGACAGGGGCAGTTAAGCAGTGACTGACCAACAGGAAATATTGAGATAAATATTTAGTGAAGTTGACCAACATCAAACCTATGAACAGTTTAGGGGAAAGCTAGGAAAACAGACCAGTAAGCAGACTGAAAATGTATAAATCAGAATTGAATGAAAGTAATGTAGAAGTAGAACGCTGGGAAAAGAGGTAAAGCATATCTGGCAGACTGGAATAGAAAAAGAAATACTGTACTGTACCAAGTATTTTAAGAAAGCATTGCATACTGAAGGGAAAGGTAATAATCAAGAATGTGAATACCATACAAGAGTTGGATAATTACTGAGCTAAACTGGAAATTTCTTAGTAACAACTGAGACTGGGAAGGTGGTAATAGTATAGGAGAGAAAATTAAAGTCAGATATATAGAAGCTGAATGAACAACTGTGGCAGTACACACATCTGATAACCAATATTTTCCATCATGGTTATGGCTGAATCACAGGTGTGGGGAGAAACTGTTGGAAAAAAATGGAGGAATGTTACTGCATCCCTCATGTGTTTGTGCTGCTGTGAAAATCACCATTCAACCAGCTTTGTGAAGAGGCAAAGCAGTCTCCATTCTAAAAATAATTCTGTAATAACTACCGTATGTATTTATATCTTACAAACCTAGGATGCTGTAGGAACCTAGGATGCTGTATAGTTCCTGACTGGTGAGCTAGCTGGCAGGCAACATACCATGCAGGTCTATTAAGTATGCAGTAATACATTCACTTCGCTCATATAAATTCAAATCTAGATATCTTTGATAATTTTTTCATGCAAATAATAGCCATTAGTGGATAAATCATGATTCACGCATAGCTTATACAATATACTGTGTCTTGCTCGTAAATGCCTTCTCTTTATGCATTTTACTGTCAATTTTTACCAATTCTAGCACATATATGCATATTTCCTACATAAAAATAATAGTTTAGAATGGTTTAGAGATGTGTCTGGTTTATTGAACAGAAACATTCAAAATTCGGCCTCGTTAGCGCTCATGCAGTGCATTCTCGTCCTATCTTGCGGCTGTCGCGGCATTCAAGCTCCTGAATTGAGTTTCACCATGACTGACGGTCGAGATTTTTTATGGGAAGGATGATTGACGCTCAGGGATGTCTGATGACTGAACGTCACTGTTGGAGCGCCTAAACTCTGGGTTTTTATAGTACGGCCCTTAGTCTGTCGGCTCAAGGTGATAGGTTTTGAGCATGTTGGACTTACAGTTCATCCTTCAACTTTGCGAACTTTAACTTTGCGAATCACCAATTTTGCGAGGTAGTTCCAAGTCATTTATTTTTTAACATTTATGAACTTTGCGAGCGATCACACACTTTGCGAGGTCGAGTGGTGGGAAAGTCGTCTTCCCGCACTACTTTGCCACGCGGAGTAGTGATGTCGTGGTTCACTGGGCATACTGTGCCTCCTAGTTCGGTGTTCTGACGCCCCGCCACGTTTGTTTACACCACAGTAGTCGCACCCAAGCCTTGCCCCGCCACCAGTCCCGTACACCACGCCAGTCTTCACATCAGTGTACATATGCATTTTTTTCTTTTTTATGTTTCTTACCTATGATGTTTTCATAATAATATTACTGTACAATACATCAGTCCATGTTTGTTTGATTTATCATCATAAAATTAAGAGGTAGAGTCGAGAGAACGAGTGGGAGAAAGTGCTTACCTTGGGGTGATGTTGACCAATTTACCTTTATTGCATATATTTAATTGATTAAACTTTGCGAATTTCGATTTTGCGAGGTTTTTTGTCGACCATATTCTCGCAAAATTGGAGGAAGCACTGTATGTATTTGTTGGTGGGTCCAGGATTGCTCTCAATGTCCCCGGCTGGAAAAAGTTGTCGAGAAATGACAGCCAGGGAGTCATTTCTCTGTGTAGAAAAAATGGTGTTGTTGTGTGCAATGTGTAGAGAGATGTGGTATTTGCCCAGGCGACCGAAGCCACTCCCAGGTTCTCGGGCCCCATGAGGGGCCGGGGAGGTTTGCGGTGGTTTGGCCCCCATGCTGTCCTCCTCTTCTGCTTCGACAGCATCTGGGGGGTAGACCTACGATGAAGACGCCATCGCTCTAGGACCGTTTTCCTTTGTATAAGGGAATGGTTATACCTGATTTCCAGTCCTCTGGAATCCTTCCCTCTTCCCACATCAATCTACACAACTTCCATATCCACTCCACAACAATCTCACCCCCATACTTCAGCATTTCACCACACACCCCATCAATTCCTGGGGCCTTTGCCATCTTGATCTTCTTCATTGCTTCAGCATTTCACCACACACCCCATCAATTCCTGGGGCCTTTGCCATCTTGATTTTTTTCATTGCTTCAGTTACTTCCACCCTACTGATCTCTCTCTCCCTCCTCCCATATCTTCTTCTCCCAGCCACCTATACTCGCACTGCTTTCTCTCTCTGCATTCAGCAAATCCTCAAAGTGCCCCTTCCATCTCCTCATTTTCTCTCTCTTCTCCACCAACAATCTATTATTCCCATCTTTCACACCCTTACTATTTCCCCTTCCAAACTGTCTTACTTTCTTTACCTCCTTCCAAAACAACTTCTTACTCTCCCTCCATTTCACACTCAGATTTCTCCCAAACTCTTCATCCATTCTCTTCTTACTCTCCTTCACCAATCTCTTCACCTCCCTTCTCCTGCTCACATATACCTCTCTCTTCCCTCTCTCATCATCTCTCCTACCTATACTTGCTAGCGAGTCACTATATGCCTTCTTCTTTTGTTCCACAGCTCATTGCACCTCATCATTCCACCATGCTGTCCCTTGCACACCCCTGCATCTTCTCCTCACTCCACAAACCACCTCGCATGCTGTGCCTGTCTCTTCCGTGAATACCTTGCTTATTTCTTCTACCCCTTCCATCTGTTCTAACTCATACCTTCCCAATCTTCCTTCCACTATGTTCTTATGCTCTGCCATTTTCTCACTCTCCTGCAACTTCTCCACTCTTTTCACAGGAGCTGTTTCCTCCTGTCTTCCTCTTTGTCTCTTAACCCATTTTCTTTGCAGCCTGACCTTGGCCATCACTAAGTGATGGTTCGAGATTCAATTCCCCCATCCTCTCCACACTCTTGCATCCAACACTCGTCTTCTTATTAGCTCATCCATTTACACGTAATCTATCATTGCCTTCCGTTCTACAAGTTCACCATCCATCCTCCTCACAAACCTGTGGATCATCTTATGCCGGAAGAAGGTGTTGGCTATTTCCAATCCCTTACTAGCACTGATGTCCACCAAAGCACTATCATTCCCATCTACTTCAGCTGGCACACCCTACTGACCAACCACTCCATCCACATGTACATTTCCAACTTTGCCATTCATTATCTCCAGTCAAAAACACTCTCATTCCTCTCAGACTTGTCCATACATGCTTCTACATGCCCAAAACTCATCTTTCACTTTTACCGCTCGGTCCTCTGTCGACGTATATGCACATCAGTCACCCAAGTTTGTATACCTACTTTCATCCTCACCCATACAATCCTTGCATCCAATGTTCCATACTCTCTTATATTCTCCTTCCACTTCTTGTTTATCATCAGGCATACTCCCTTTCTTGCCTTCTCATTCTCATTAACTCCTGCACGTATTCCTAAACCATACTCCCATTCTCTCACCCTTTCACCTTTCCATTTAGTTTCAGTCAGTCCACATACATCCACTTTTGCATCCTCAAGCATCTGAACAATCTCTCTCTCTTTCACTTCATTGTTTACTCCTCTCACATTCCACGTTCCCATCCTTAGAATATCCCTTGCCCATTCCTTGGTCGTCAATGTATGGTCTGTCCTGGTCCAAGGGGGTTTGTTTGCTTGTTTAGTTAGTTCGTTTTATAAGGTGGGGCACCAACCCACCACCAACCCTTTTAGTCGCCTGTTACGACAAGCAGGGATACCGGGGGAGTATTCTTGAAAACCCCCTACCCCCAGGGGAAAAAGTAGTTTTAGTTTCTATTAGCATTGGAATATAATGGGGAGCTATTGATCACAATTATGCATTAGAATACTTGGTGAAGTTGCAAAAACTTTCAGTACATCTTGTGTTAGGAGTAATATTTTGCATTATACTGCATATGACCATGTTATATAGTCAGTTTGTTTTCACCTGATTGAACTTGATAACTCCCATAACTTGCATACAGTCACTGCTGCATGAAATTTAGTCAGCCTTTACTATGTTGCAGGAATGAGTCTCCTTGCTTACTAGTGAAATAAATACTTCATTCTGACCACACTTGGTATCAGTTGAGCTGAAAGGGTTAAGGATCCTGTTAGGTTTGGGTACATGCACATTAGTTTTCTGTTCACCATGGGAGTGCTTTCCTGCTGAACAACCTATATTAATGAGAAATTGGTGGTCCTATTAGTTTCGGCATTTTAAATAACTAGTGTAAGTAATTTTACTCCATATGCAGTACAGTACTTTGCTATTGTTTTTATATAAACAGTCATATACAACATTAGTTATATGCCAAATTTATCATCTATTTGTTTGGTAGCTGAAGTATTTTCTTCTTGCAGCCCTGCCAAACTTAATGAGTGTGAAATGCGGCCGTTGTTTGTGCTGTACCAGCTGCTTGAAGCAGCACGGGATACCCAGGATCGAGGCCTCCATCTTGGTGACATCACACTACATCATCTCTTCATTGATGATGCACTGTACCTCACACTCCTCCCTAGTATCTCAGACAGTCTCATCTATCCTGAGTCATCCCAGCCTTCCCATATTAATAAGGAAGATGATCATTCAAAAAGAGGTGGAGCATTTGATAGACTGACACTGACTTTGGATTCAACCATGTGCCAAGGGGAGAATGAGAGTCAGAATACTGGAGTAGGTATCAGCACAGCTCAGCAGGCAGAGAGTAGTATAGATGCCCTTGGGGCCCCATCATCTGGTGGAAGGAAGGCTGGCAGCAGTAGTGATGGCTCACCGCTTCTCTCAGACACTATCAGTGATGAATCAACCAATTTCATTCATGAGGTTCACTCAGAGAAGGCACTTGCTGGCTATCAAAGACTTTTGATCAGTGATGAAGCCTTTGAAATATTAAAGAAAGCTGAGAGTAACAGCAGTATGGACTGTGACCTGGAACTTGTGCTTCAGTGCTCCCTCATCCACCTCACACAGCTTTGGGTCAGTATTTTTCCACCAAAAACCCATCAAGCAGTAATACTGCAGAGTTATCCACTGTGATATGAGGAATATGGTATAACATAAACTTTTTTTTTTTATAGCATAAATTTTCTTTGACTCATTTTATGACATATAATTCACATCAGTGGGGATCGATATTGCCTGTATTTTAACCCTTTACTGTAAGGGGGCTTTCATAAACAGAATAAGATATAAGTTAGTAGAAAGAAACTACAGAAAACCATAAGAATATAGATTTTGAATTGAATGCAGAATTTCTCTTGGTGCAAGTCTGTTCAATGATATAGGAAATGTATGTAGAAGAATTATCGGAGAGAAAGTAAGGAGTATATCAGGATCCTAGCAAGTGACGAGTAGGTGACTTTAGGAATGGTAATAATAATAATAATAATCTGGTCTTTTGTTTCTCAAAAGTGCCAGTTCTTCCTTTGGGAAGTTACAAGCACTCAACACACATATACATTATTTTTACTATTACATGAATTGTGACATCTCTCATATGTAATAA
>JAGKTI010003958.1:0-25684 GCA_018397915.1 Birgus latro | reverse complement strand
GTGGGGGGGGCAAGAGGGAGGGGGCCGAGGATGAGATGGAGGGATGGAGTGGAGAGGTATATGAGAGAGGAGGGTTTGAGTTGGGAGCGTGGTAGTGAAATGGCGGGGGACAGAGTGACATGGAGGCGATTTGTTTGTGGCCACCCCGTTCAGGATTGAGGCGTCTGGCGATAGATAGATAGATAGATAATTTGCCTTTCGTCAGAGGCAGAAGATCGTCGGCAGTTTGTTTTGTTTTGGAGACGGAGGTGGTTTAATTCACACGAACGTAAATTCTAAAAAGTACCCAGTATTTATTTCACTCTATATTAAGAACTAAACTTAAATGTAATCACTATAATAGACTGCAGTGTAACACCTTTCGTTAGAAGCAGTAGATTCTTTGGCAGTTTGTTTTGTTTTGGAGACAGAGGTGGTGGATGTGGTTGAGTTCATACTGTAACGTAAATTCTAAACAGTACCCAGTGTTTATTTCACTCTATATTAAGAACTAAACTTAAATGTAATCACTGCAATAGACTGCAATGTAACACCTTTCGTTAAAAGCAGTAGATTCTTCGAAGTTCGGTGGTTTGTTTTGTTTTGGAGACGGAGTTGGTGGAGGTGGGTTAGTTCTAAACAGTACCGAGTATTTATTTCACGCTATATTAAGAACTAAACTTAAATGTAATCACTGTGATAGACTGCAATGTAACACTTTCAGTATTAATAGTACTGAACTTTAATCATGATCACTACACTGTCACACGCGCACATTTTTTTTTTTTAGCTTCATTCCTTTACGACTAGAGGTGCCAGTATCACTTCTTTTAAGCTATGAACCTTCCATGGCAAGGCAGAAGGCAAAAGGAGAGCACTGTTCAGCACTAAATGACAGTAAGAATGGCGCAACTACCGTCTCCAAAAGCAATCAGCAGACTGGCGCCACGAGTCCGCTTGGCGCCATTTCTCCCCCTACTTTTGCATTTCGGCGTACTTTCATACGTGGTCTCGGCCTGAGTTTGGCTAACTGAAGATTCTGGCTTCTAAAAGTTCAGCTTATCAAGGGTTTACTGTATATATATATATATATCCATCCATCAGCCAATCCTGTGTTGCCCCATGAGGAGCATAGGAGCCCGGGGCTAGTCAAGTTAGTTCTGACATTTAAGATGAGAGTGACCAGCCTCACTCATCCCTGAGCAGTATAATGTGAGCAATAAACCCCAACCATCCCTTGGATATAAACTTTCATTGGCTCAATCCAACTGGAGTGCCATAATTACCCACTAAACCACCAGTGCCAGAATTTGGTTATATGGTTACCACCCAGTTTAGTTAATTGTTTCCTGGTGTACAGGAAACCATTTGGCTTGTCACTCAGTGTAGAGTCACCCATAGGCAGAAGGAAGAGGAAGGAATGGAGGAAAGAAAGACAGAAGACAGAGTGTAAAGTCACCTGTAGGCAGAAGGACGAGGAAAGAATGAAGTAAAGAAAGAAGAGGAAGGAAGAAAAGAAGGAAGGAGGAGAGGAAAGGGCAGACTACATCGAGTGTGTGGATGGTGAGCGCCCCCACCAACCACATATATATATATGTATATATATATATTTATGCAAGAAAGAAAGAACCAAAGGCCATGGGCCCGCAAACCGTTCCCTCCAAGAAAAAACAAAGACAATTCAAAAGAGAGCCAAATTCAAGATCCGTTCATTTCGAGATGCCTGGACACACTGCGTTTGAAAGACTGGAGATCATAGGAAGTAGGAAATACAGACAGAGAAAGACAGTTCCAGAGTTGACCAGTTGCATAAATGAAGGACTGGGAGTAACGGTTAACTCTTGCATTAGAGAGTTGTGACAGATAAGGAATGAGAATTTGTTGCTAGACGGGTACTACGTGCCTGTCATAGAGGTGGAGGGATGGAAGCAGACAGTTCAGAGGAATAGTGGCCCTTGAAGTAGCGATAGAAAAGAGATAAAGATGCAACAGTGTGGCGAAGAGACAGAGGTTGAAGGGAGCCAGTAAGAGGAGGAGAGTTAATGAGAAAAAGCCTTAGACTCCACCCTATTGAGAAGAACAGTATGTGGGGAGCCTCCCCACACTTGAGAGTTGTACTCTAAACAGGGGCGAATAAAACCTGTGTATAAAGTCAACAGCTGTGCAGGGATAAAGAAGGTTCGGAGTTGGTTTAGCACACCTAATCTCTTGGAAGCAGATTTCACAAGAGATGTAATGTGCTCTTTCTGAGATAAATCCCGAGTGACTGAGACCCTAAGCATGTTTAAGGATGATGCAGGTCCAAGCTGGACATTATTAAACATTAGCGGGTACTCCTGTGGAAGGTTTTGTCAGGTTGACAGGTGTAAAAACTGAGTCTTTGATGCATTAAAAATAACAAGATTATTTTTACCCCAGTCAGAGATATGAGCCAAGTCAGACATTAGGTGTGCCATAGCCTCATCCCTTGCTTGTTAAGTAACTGCTGAGATGGACGTTGCGGGAACTGAATGGAAAGGTGAAGGGTGGAGTCGTCAGCATATGAGTGGATAGGGTTAGATGTACAGCTTAGAAGTTCATTGATGAATAAAAGGAAGAGAGTTGGAGATAGGACAGAGCCCTGAGGAACACCACTGTTGATAGATCTAGGAGAAGAACGATGGCCATCTGCAACAGCAGCAATAGAACGACCAGAAAGGAAGCTATAGATAAAAGCATAGATAGAAGGATAGAAACCGTAAGTGGGCAGTTTGGAAATTCAAAATTTATGCCAGACTCGATTGAAAGTCTTTGAGATGTCAAGTACACTGGCATTGCTTTCGCCAAAGTCCCGAAATGAGGTTTACCAGGAGTCTGAAAGGTATGTGGGAAGATCGCCAGTGGAGCGTCCCTGACGGAACCCATGCTGACGATCAGAAAGAAGGTTATGATAGGAAAGATGCTTTAAAATTTTTCTGTTAAGAATAGACACGAATACTTTTGAAACACAGGATGTTAAAGCAGTTGGACAATTGTTGGAGGGTTGGGAATGGTCACCCTTCTTTTGGACTGGCTGAATATATATATATATATATATATATATATACAGTATATATGAAAGTGGCAATAATTAAACCCTATAATTATCCGACATAGAACCTCTCTCTCCAGGTCATATCATTTTGAAAAAAGAAAGGCTTTCAGCTGTCTCTTAAAGATTCAACAGAAGAGAGTAGTCTCATGGACAATGGCAATCTATTATGTAATGTAGGTAGGGGATGTATTGAGTGGAGAAACGTTGTGAAGAGGTTTGTAAAGTGTTCATCGCATTTATGGATTTAGAGAAAGTGTACAAGATAGGGATGATGAAAAGTTTATATATGTACAGTACATTGTGGATGGCATGCAATTTAATAGTGCTGAGTTTTATGATGTTAGTGAAGCTTGTGTGAGAATAGGATTTTGTTTAAGTGAATTGTGTAATATCACAATTGGAAGAAGACAAGGATGTTATGGAAAGAGGGTTGAACATAGTAATGAATTGTTAAGGACAGAGTACAGTATAATATTTCAGTTTGGTTGTATGCAGATGATGCTGTTCTACTTGATAACAGTGAATAAGAATTTTGAAGTTTATATGTGTTGTGTGTGTGTGCATGCATGTGTACTTGTGTGTGTCTGTATTTACCTAGTTGTATTTACCTCTTTGTTATATATAGGAAATGAGCTACGCTCGTGGGTTCCAGTCTATGTTTCTCAGTTAGTCAGATTTTGCTTTGAACTCATTTAAGTTTTTAGACTGGACATTCTCTTTCTGCAGGCTGTTCCACAGGTCCATGCATCTGTATGGAAAACTGTATTTCTTGATATCAATCAAGCAATTTGGCTTTTTCAGTTTCATTCCATGCCCTCTTGTTACTTTCCCATCCCATACAAACAAATCTTCTCTGTCAATTTTGTTAACTCCTATCGTGGCCCTGAACACTGCAATCATGTCACCCTTCTCTCTTCTTTCTTCTAAAGAAGGCAAGTCTAGTTTTTCCAGCCTTGTGTGACATCTGTCAGACTAGGAACCGTCTTGTTTGCTGTTCTTTGTATACTCTTGATCTTGTTTATACGTTTCTTTTTATGTGGGGACCACACTACTTCTGCATATTCCAATCCGGGGCAGATCATGATCACTCTCAGTTTTTTCATCATCTCCCCATCCATGTAATGAAAAGCTACTCTTATGTTAGTCAAGAGAGTATACAAATTATCCTGGACCAGCACTCCCAGGTCCTCACTTTTGTGTTTAGTTACCCATCAAATAGTTCAGTGACGGCCTCTTGGTACTTTTACCCCCCCCCCTTTTTTTTTTTAAATCTCATTTCCCACATCCGGCTCCAATCAGGAATCCTGTCCAGGTCCTCCTGCAGCATTTTACAGTCTTCTTCAACTTTTACTCCCCTCATGATCTTTGAATCATCAGCAAGCAGACTTGCATAACTGTTTATTCCATCTACCACGTTATTTACACAAATCGGGAACATTATGGGCTCTAACACCGAGCCCTGTGGAACTCCACTTGTTACTTCCTTCCATCCAGACATCCTGTCCTCATTTGTCTGTCTCTTAAGAAGTCTTTCATCCATTCCAAGAGGTTCCTCTTCAGTCCTCCTACTGGTATGTGTTCCAATTTCCTCATTAGTCACTTGTGGGGTACCTTTTCAAAGGCTTTCTCCAAATCTAAATACACACAATCCACCCAACTATCTCCTTTAGCATGTCTATCACCCTTGCGTAGAAGCTTATCAAGTTGGAGAGACACAACCTTCCACTTCTGAATCCATACTGGATTTCTGCCAAAATGGCCATCACCTCCAGGTACTTTATCCATCTGTCTTTCAGGATTCTCTCACACAGTTTTGTGACCATTGCTGGTCAGAGACACTGGTCTATAATTCAGGGGTTCTTCCTTGTTCCCTCCCTCATAAATTGGTACCACATTGGCCCTCTTCCATTCCTGAGGCACTTTCCCTTCTTCCAGAGAACACACACTTAAACCATGAATCTTATCCGCCAGTTGTTCTCTGCATTCCTCTAGTATCCAGTTAGAGATCCTGTCTGGTCCTGGGGCCTTCCTCACATCTTGAGTTTCCAATAATTTGTATACCTCTTGCACTTCAACTTTTACATCCTTTAACACTACATTTCTAGTCACTTCCTCCACCTCCACAAAATCACTTTCTCTAGTGAAGACTGATTGGAAGCATTTGTTTATTATTTCAGCTTTCATAACTGCATCTTTATAGACATTTCCTTCCACTTTCAGCTTATTGATTGCTTTCATTTCTTCCAATTAGCCATTAACAAACCTGTAAAACAATTTAGGATCTTCCTTACATTTGCCAACTATATCTTTTTTGAAGTGTCTTTCATCCTTTTCATGTATTCTTTTATATTCATACCTGTTTCTTTTATATTATTCCTTTGTTCCATCATTGCCTCTCTTTCTGCATGTGTTCCATGCCTTATCCCTTTCTTTTTTTACTATCATACACCTTTTGTTGAACCTGCCATTTCTCCAGTTCTCTTTCCCACTAGCTTTTGGCACATACTTTTCCACACCTGTACTATAGAAGTCTAGAAAGATATCCCACTTCTTGTATCTCTCTCTTGTATCCTAGAATTCTTGCCAATCCACTTCTTCAAAAAATTTTCTGTCTTTTAAAGTTTGTATTCCCAGAGTTGTATCTTCCATGCCTGTATAGCTCATCTCTTGTCTCCCCATTACTGTCTGTCGTTTGGAACTCTGTCACTTCATGATCAATTTTTCCTATAGGACCAGATATTTCAGAGATTCAGTTGCATCCGGTTCTTTGGTAAGAACTGAATCTAGTCTTGCTGGTGTATCTTCACCTCTAAATCTTGTCTCTTCTCTGACCCACTAGGTCATTACATTGTTCATTACTATATTTAACAGTACTGTATATTGCCCCATGAATCCTCACTACTTCCTAAGTCCACTTCTCGCAGTTTACCTCCTTACAATTAAAGCCACCCATCAGTATTATGTTGTTGCTTTTCTCAGTCACTTTCTGTAGGTATCTAACCACGTCTGACAGCATCTCCTGATATTCCTCCTAATTCCATGCCCTTGTCTTGGGGGTATATACAGTATGCTACTGTGATGTCTTTCCTGGCTTTCCCTCTGGTTTCAGTTACCATGTTTATCACTTCAGCCTTACCTTCTCCCAGTTCCACACTATCCACATTTAGGCTGGGTGGTTTTTACTGCTATCATCACTACTCCCCATGTTTTTTTCTTTTCTATCTACTCTTTATATTTTGTATTTCCCATCTCCCATTTGAATTTCAATATTCTTCCTTAGCTTGGTCTCTGTGAAGCACATAATATCATCTATTTCTAGCCTTGCTGAAATTAGGCCATCTACATTAGCATATGCCACTTTCGATCTTTTTGCATTGGTTTTTATTCTATCCTTCTCTCTCCCTCTCTCCTTCAGTACCACATCCTCAATTTCTGGTCCATAACTCTCCAATAGCACTCCGCCTTCTCATCCTCCATTCTCTGGCCGTTTTTTTCCTTTGCTTCCTGAACAGGTTCCTTTATTTTAGCTCTCTCTTCCTCATTTGCATCTCTCCTTATCCAGATATTTTTTTATCCTTCCTTATCTGCTTATTTCCAAGTCTTGTAGATTATTTCTATTACTGTGACTTGAGTTTGAAATATTACTTTTAGTGGCCTTGTCCCTTACTCCACATATTTTCCCAGCCTAAACACTTCTTCGATCTCCACTTGGGCATTGTCATTTCTTTCCATAACTATTGACACTGTTACCTTCATCCTTCTCAGTTTTTCCTTTTCTCTTTCTGACCTCACTGACATTGGTTTTTCTTTCAAACCTGAGATAATCATTCATTTTTTCTTGTCTGCTGAATCTCTTTCAGACCTGAGATAATCATTCATTTTTTCTTGTCTGCTGCATCTCTGACAGGTGATTACTTTTTAGTACCTTTACCACTTCCTTCTCCACCTTTTTCTGGTTTTCCTTTTTCTGTTGTTGTAAATTCTCCATAAGATTTATCTTCCTGTTGAGTTTTCTTCCATCTCTCATGGTGTTCTTGGATTTCCTTTATATGTTCCTCGTGCATCGTAGTTTTAGATTCATGCTTGTTAAGTTTACATTTCATCTTGTCCCTTTCCTCCTGCAGCCTCTTATTTTCCCATTTTCACTTGTGGCTGTTTCATTACCTGCTTTTGATTCAGAAACATTTCTCTCCTGGTCAGCACTCTGTGAGCAGATGTTCTCTGACTTACTTCTCAACTCCTTTATCTCCCTCTCCTGTTCCGAGGTTCGTTCTTCAGTTCACTGATTATTGCCCATACCTGTTTTATTTCCTGGGCATTCTGCTCAGACATTTTCTCCACGCTTGTTACTCTTGTTTGGTCCAGTTTGATACTTCCATTATTTTGTTCCTCATTGGAGAACCTCACAAACTCACTATCGCTGGATATAAACAATTAACTGCTTCTCGCTGCCATGGCTCAATCATCTGTCTGTCTGTCTATTGCCAGACGCCTTAATCCCGGAAGAGGTGGCCACAAACAAATCGCCTCCATGTCGCTCTGTCCCCCACCATTTCATTGCTCTGCTCCAAACTCACACACCCCTCCCCCATATTTTTTTTTTTTTTTTTTCTTTAAGGAAGGAGGAACCAAAGGCCATGGGCCTGCATACTATTCCTTCCAAGAATAAACAAAAACAATACAAAAGAGAGCCAAATTCAAGATCTATTCATTTCGAGATGACTGGTCACACTGCGTTTGAAAGACTGGAGATCATAGGAAGTAGGGAATACAGACAGAGGAAGACAGTTCCAGAGTTGACTAGTTGCATAAATGAAGGACTGGGAGTAACGGTTAACTCTTGCATTAGAGAGCTGGACAGAAAAGGGATGAGAGTTTGTTGCTAGACAGGTACTACGTGCCCGTCGTAGAGGTGGAGGGATGCAAGCAGACAGTTTAGAGGAACAGTGACCGTTGAAGTAGCGATAGAAGAGAGATAAAGATGCAACAGTGCGACAAAGAGACAAAGGTTGAAGGGAATCAGTAAGAGGAGGAGAGTTAATGAGATGAAAAGCCTTTGACTCCACACTATTGAGAAGAGCTGCATGTGGGGAGCCTCCTCACACATGAGAGTTGTACTCCATACAGGGGCAAATAAAACCCTCCCTCTTGACCTCACTCACATACACTCTCCTCGTCAGTCTGTCACTCTCCATCTCTCCACATGACCAAACTGCCTTATTGTGTTTCTCCCAATGCTTCCTATCACATCCACACCACAACACTCCTTCACTTCCTCATTTATCAGTCTGTCTCTCCGTGTGACTCCACATGCTTTTCTCAAATAACTCATTTCCACTGCTGTCACTCCTGACTTCTGTCCCTCCAACAGGGTGCAAGCTTCATTTCCATATGCTAGAGTTGGTATCACAATACTGTCATGTAGTAGCTTTTTCACTTCCATGCTCACTTCCCTGTTTCTTATCACTGCTTTCAAGGAACCAGGAAGCTTTCTTCCCTGTTGTACCCTTTCAAGCACTTCATCCTCTAAACTTCCATCCTTACTCATCACACTACCCAAGTACTTAAATGCACTCGCATTTTCCATTTCCTTCTCATCCAACCTCACTGTACATTCACTGCCTTGATTTCACTCAAAGACCATCACTTTACTCTTCCCTACATTCACCTTTAGATTCCGTTTCTTACGCACTCTCCCAGACTCGTCCACCAAGCCTTGCAGCTCCCCTTCGTCTTCACTTAACAACACAGTATCATCTGCAAACAACAGTACAGGGAGTTTCCAAACACTGCCCTCCAACATCCACTGCCCTACCTTGTATCTCTTTTATAACCCCATCCATATACAGTTTGAACAACCATGGAGACATGACACATCCTTGTTTCAATCCAAACTTCAAATGGAAAAATTCACTCAGTTCAATATCCACACACACTGCAGCCTTAGCACCCTCATACATATTCTTCACAGCATTCAACAACTTCCCATCTACTCCATATATTTTTGATACTTTCCACAATCCATGTCTATCCACTGTGTCATATGCTTTCTCCAAATCCATGAAGGCTGCATACAACTTCTTTCCCTTCTCCAGAAACTTTTCCAATAAAGTACTAAGAATGAATATCTGATCTACACAACCTCCTCTCCTCCTAAAACCTCCCTGTTCTTCTCCAACTAATTCCTCTGTTATTTTCCTAACTCTGTCAATAAGTATCCTACCATATACTTTTCCAATTACACTAGGAAGGCAAATGCCCCAATGATTACCACACACTTCTTTTTCCCCTTTTCCTTTGTCAGGGGAATAATTGTACCTGACTTCCAGTCCTCCAGGACTCTACCTTCCTTCCAGGCCAATCTGCACATCTTCCATATCTGTTCTATTACTGTCTCTCCCCCATGCTTCAGCATTTCACCACACACTCCATCAATTCCTGGGGCTTTCCCCATTTTAACTTTCTTCATTGCTTCCACAACTTCAGTCCTACTGATCTCTTCCTTTTTTCTTACATCCCTCCTTCTCCCTGCCATTCTCCAGCCACTTATACTTTCATTCCTTTCATTCTCTATGTTCAGCAATTCATTAAAGTGTTCTCTCCATCTGCTCACTTTTTCTCCTGTCTCCACTAATAATCTGCCATTTTTACCTTTCACTCCCCGACTAACTTCTTTAACACTCTGTCTAACTCTCTTTACCTCTTTCCAGAACATTTTCGTACATTCCCTCCACTTTACACTCAAATTCCTTCCAAATTTCTCGTCCACTCTCTTCTTACTCTTTTACTAATGCCTTGACCTCTCTCCTCCTCTCTACATATATAGCTCTCTTCCATCTCTCAACTTCTTTGATGCCTCTGTTTCGCATCCACTCACTATATGCTTTCACTTCACTATATGCTCAATCGTACAAGACTTTAAACTGTCATTGTGTTCTGCTCTTATTTGACAGACACCTCTGTCTTATTTTCACACAAATGAGATGGGACTACCACTCATGTATTCAATTCACATATTCACAAAATGCATACTTCCTTTTCACAGCTGATTTTGCGTCATTTTCCCACGATCTGCATGGAGCCCTGCCGCTGACGACTTACTGTGTGTGTGTGTGTGTGTGTGTGTGTGTGTGTGTGTGTGTGTGTGTGTGTGTGTGTGTGTGTGTGTGTTGTGCCTTGAAAATTAATGTAGGTAAGAGTAAGGTGATGGTTGTGGAGGAGATCGTGACTCCCAGTGTGGTAGTTTTAGTGACTGGAGAGATACAGTACTTCAGTTAGTTTTAGTGAATGGATAGATACTTGAATTGGAGTGAGTGTATGTACCTGGGTGCAGTGATATCAAATAAAGGTAACTCTGAAGGAAATGGAAGGAAGAGTGGCATAGAGAAGGAAAGTGATGGCTAGTGCGAAGAGT
The DNA here is from genome assembly GCA_018397915.1 of Birgus latro. Lineage (NCBI taxonomy): Eukaryota > Metazoa > Arthropoda > Malacostraca > Decapoda > Coenobitidae > Birgus > Birgus latro. Next base: position 15,218 of record JAGKTI010003958.1, on the reverse strand, counting down.
AAGAAACAGAGGTCAGAGTGTGGCAGCTGCAGGAGGATTGCATGAAGAAGTTCTTAAGATCTGTGCTTCATTGCTTACACCCTACCTAGGTTAATTCTTTCACCTTTGTTTGTCAACTTGTATCTTTCCTTTGCTGGAAGCTTGTTCTCTCACTCACCCATCCCAAAGAAGGGTGACTGTTCCCAGCCCTCTATTGCCAGATTGCCATGTTGCTTTAACATCCTTTATTTCCCTTTTTTAAAAATAAAGTTAAGAAATACCCTTCCTATCATAATCTTCTTTTCGATTGCCAGTATGGGTTCCAGCAGGAAAGCGGCACTGGCAGTCTTCTCACCTTCCTTTCACACTCCTGGTAATCATTCATTCTGGACTGGCGAAAGCTTTGCTATTGCACTTGACATCCCAAAGGAATTCAACCAAGTCTGGCATAAATCTTCAATTTCCAAACTGCTCTCTTACATGTTCTCTCCTTTTATCTGTGCTTTCATCTCTAGCTCTCTTTCTGATCTTTCTATAGCTGCTGTTGTAGACAGCCACTGATCTTCTCTTAGAACTGTCAGTAGTGGTGTTCATTAGGGCTCTGTCCTGTCACCAACTCATCTTTCCATTGGCTTCCCACAGCCAACAAATGAGATGAGGTTAGGGCACCCCTAATTTTTACATGGTTCATATTTCTGATTGGAGTTAAAGTAACCATGTTTTTTTTTTATTGCATCAGACACTAAGCTCGTATATCTTTCGACCCACCAAAATCTTCTGCCGGAGTATTCTTTAATATACAACAATATCCAGCTGAAGGCTGCATCATCTCTCAGAATTCTTGTTGTTTCATTCTTTCAGGATTTTTCATGGAAAGATCACATTGCTCCTTTTGTAAAATCTGCTTCCATGAGATGAAGGTGCAAAGCTGACTCTGTGCCTCCTTTACCCCAAGACAGCTGTTGATGTTATTGAGGGGTTTTATTCACCCCTGTGTGGAATACAACTCTCATGTGTAAGATGGCTCCCCACACACTGCTTTTCTCAACAGGTGGAGCTAAAGGCTTTTCATCCATCCATCATCCAGTCCCATGTTGCCCCATAAGAAGCATAGGATCCTGGGGCTAGGCAAGTTGGTCCTAACATTTAAGATGAGAGTGGAGCCTTTTTGTCTTATTAATTCTCCTCCTCTTATTGACACCCTTTCACTCTCATGACTGCACTGTTACATCTTTATCACTTCAGTTGCCACTTTAATGTTCAGTGCTCTTTTGAACTGTCTGCTTACATCATTCCTCCATTAAAGCAGTTGCCTAGCACTTGGCTGGCAGCACGCTCGGACCCTTTTTCTGTTCAGCTTTCTATTGCAAGAGTTAATTGATACTCCTAGTTCTTCATGTATGCAAGAGGACAACTCTGGAATGGTCATCCTAAGTCTATATATCCTGCTTGTGACCTCAAGTCTTATAAACATAACGAGTCTTTTTTTTTTTTTTTTTTTTTAATGCATGGAAGAAGGAACCAAAGGCCACGGGCCCGCACACTGTTCCCCCCAAGAAAAAGCAAAAACAGCACAAAAGAGAGCCAAATTCAAGATCCGTTCAATTCGAGATGCCTGGACACACTGCGTTTGAAAGACTGGAGATCATAGGAAGTAGGAAATACAGACAGAGGAAGACAGTTCCAGAGTTGACCAGTTGCATAAATAAAAGACTGGAAGAAAAGGTTAACTCTTGCATTAGAGAGTTGGACAGAAAAGGGATGAGAGTTTGTTGCTAGACAGGTACTACGTGCCCGTCGTAGAGGTGGAGGGATGCAAGCAGACAGTTCAGAGGAACAGTGACCATTGAAGTAGCGATAGAAGAGAGATAAAGATGCAACAGTGCGGCGAAGAGACAATGGTTGAAGGGAATCAGTAAGAGGAGGAGAGTTAATGAGACGAAAAGCCTTTGACTCCACCCTATTGAGAAGAGCTGCATGTGGGGAGCCTCCCCACACATGAGAGTTGTACTCCATACACGGGCGAATAAAACCCGTGTACAAGGTCAACAACTGTGCAGGGGTAAAGAAAGTACGGAATCAGCATCTTAACCCGCCGAGTCCCGACCGTTTTTTTACCCAGCCTACCCCCATATCCCGACCGATTTTCGACTTTGTTTTTTGGCTGAAACCTTCGCTTTTGGTGAGAAACATCGAAAATTCATAGTGAAATCGCGATCCTGTGGTAAAAAAATGCTGATACAGGTGTCACTCTACCTTACGTTTTCCTTCTTTTTCAGGGTACCTGGCTAAGCAAACGAACTATGGAAGGGTTGACTAATTCAAACCACTTTAAATTATGTATTTATTTCATTTATTTGGTATGAATTTATGTGTAGTAAAAGTCTATAATGGTTTTCACACAATAATATAGGCGTTTATAAGCATTGTTCACTTACCCAAAACCCCAGTATATGGCACCTTCCTTTATGACATTACCACCTCATCACTTCTGTTTGTTTCTACCTCTAGCTTCTTTGTTTCTTTGTCCTCCACCTCAGGAATCACTTTCACCATGAATTTCGTCATTAGAGAGACCGTGGGGCAACATACCTTTACTGGCTGGGTTACTGCTAACAGGTGAGTTGCCAAGTGTGGGAGGGAGGGGGGGAAGGGGGGGTTAGGAGGGGCCAGGAGTAACCCCGCTTGACAGCAGGTAGAGGAAGGTTTCCCACATATGCCTACCAAAAATCACCCGCGAATGTTGAAAAATGTGCACACAGTGGGCCTTGCAATTGCGTGACGTACAGTGTACGTAGTTGGGTCTGTCCGCGGAAAAAAGTAGCGATGTACATTGTACATCGATGGGACTCGGCGGGTTAAAATGAAAGGATCTTGACTTTGACTCTAATTATGTTTTTCTGGGAGGAAACAGTTATTGTGGGCTTCTAGCCATGGGGAGTTGGGTGGATCAGTAGTAGAGTGCTGGACTTAAGATCTCCAGGTCGAGAGTTTGCACCCCGCCCGGGTAGCTGCCTCTAGTTGGTGGGAGGGGCAGCACTTTCTTGTACCCCTAGCAGGGCTATATGATCTGTTTAGGTCCAGCTCAGGGGAATAATCCCTTTTCCTTGCATTAAAGATGAAGAGAAAAAAAAGGATGAGTGATATGGCATAAAGATGAAAAGTCAAAGGTAAGAGTAGTAGATATGAGGTTACAGTATACAGAAATGTGTTTTGAGTATATAGAATGGATGTGATGTAATTCAGTACAGATGTTAAGTAAAGAAATCCATGTACAGTAAAACTGAAGAGAACATGCTTAGCGGTGGGATGGTTATGTGGAGTGAATTGGTAAAAGTAGGGTTATGAAAAGGGTATGTATGATTAAGTTTGAAGGTGGGGGAGGCATGGTTGGCCAAGAAGAATGTGGATGAATAGAGTAAATGTGCATGTGAGAATGAGGTATGACATTTAATGAGGCAAGGGAACTGATGAGGGATGAAACTTGCTTAATGGATTTGTATGGTTGAGTGCATGACAGGGGTCTGACATCCATTTTTTAACATGACAATCTTCATCTTGACTGTCCAGTGGGTAACTATGAACCACACAAGTGTGGAAGGTGTTCTGTAAGGTGCAGTCAGGATTCTGATGGCCTGAATGGTTAATGAGTGAATATGTGGCCCATATCATTGGGCATGCTGTTGGTTAGTGCTCCCAGTGTAACATCAAGGATCGGTTTGGGAGAGGCAGACCAAAAAAGACCTGGTACGAGGTCATAGTGTGACCTCAGGAATAAGGGACTGAATAGGGAGGCTGCCAGAGATTGAGCAGCATGAAGAGCTGCCATTAGGTGACCAAGGCCGACGCATGCAGTTGTGTTGAAGCCTTTGTAAATGATATAGTACGATACTAATGATGTGTATAGATGACTGTAGATTATAAATATGTTTAATGGTGACAAAGTTTGCTACTTTAGTTTTTCCTGATACTGTATAGTTATCCAGTGTACATTGCTCCTTGAATTCAAGCATGCTCAGGAACAAGTTGCCATCACACCAGTAGTACAGTGAACCTTCTGTATGTCTGCATATCATATGATAAATCTCATATGTATGTTAATTAAAACCTCAGAGAGACACATTGTGTGCACAGAAAAAGTATGCCAAGTAGTTCTGTAGTAGTAGTTACTGCCTGGGGGAGAGCATTTTAGACCACCTGAGTGGTGACATATTGCTCCCTTCTTTGTTCACACATACACACCATCTTACTTGACCAGTTCTGACTCACTGTGCTGCCGTGTGTGACTTGACAACCTTGTTAACCTTGAGCTGTCTTGTGTGAGTATGTACTCCTGGAATGGCTTGTATAGTACTTCAGCACTAGGACCTAGTAGAAAGGATAAAAGCCTGACTTTAGCCATGAAGAATGTGTGTGAATAGCCACAAGTGGTTTTGCAGTGTCACATATGCCTTTAATGCTAACCGGTATACTGTAGGAATTGAGAAGAAACTGTGAAAGTATTAACGGGCCTTACGTCTTGCAATGAGTGATTTTAGTGAGATTACAAAAGTGATGCTTAACTCGATGTTGATTAAGACAAAAGAGGTTCATATAAGTTTGTCCCCAGTTTGAAGTGAATCTGCTAGTGGCTACCAGCATTCTCTAATGTAATGTAAGCTAAAGAAATTTGTGCTAGGCTACCATAGCCTATGCAAGTTCAAAGTCCTACTTCTTTTGGTGCATCTGAGGCTTGTTTCCAGAGGTTTGTGCACAGGAATAAGTTACACCATGGTCGGTAGCATGGCAAGGCAGCTAGTGCTGATGTTTCAGCTGCAGCCTCCATTCCTTTTGAGCTTCACAATGCTGTAGAGGAAGGGACCTATAAGATCTGCCAGATTTTTTATATGGATGATACAGACTTGTTCTGGAAATGGCTCCCATTCATTACATTCCCAATTTGGAAGGAAAGAAGCATTCCAGGGCTCGAGGGAAGCAAGGGATGCCTAAGTCTACTTTTAACTGTGAATGCTGCAGGTGACTGGAAAGTTTATCTCCTTGTGATCCACTGCTTTACCTCTCCCGTTCCCTGTTGGTGTCAACAGTGAAAAGCGTAGCATCCACTGGGAGCACAACTCGAATTTCTGGGTGACTGCTTTCATGGTGACCAACTGCTTTGACTAAGAGCTTATTCCTACTGCAGAGGGGTCCTACAAACTGTGCAAATTACCATTCAGGATCATTCTGTTCTTGGATAACTGTCCAAGCCATCCTCTTTACCTTGATGGCCACCACCCTGCATTGGAAGCAGTTTTGTCATCCTCCCTACCTTGATGGCCACCACCCTACATTGGAAGCAGTTTTGTCATCCTCCTTACCTTGATGGCCACCACCCCACATTGGAAGCAGTTTTGTCATCCTCCTTACCTTGATGGTCACCACCCTACATTGGAAGCAGTTTTGTCATCCTCCTTACCTTGATGACCACCACCCTGCGTTGGAAGCAGTTTTGTCATCCTCCCTACCTTGATGGCCACCACCCTGCATTGGAAGCAGTTTTGTCATCTTCCTTACCCTGATGGCCACCACCCTGCATTGGAAGCAGTTTTGTCATCCTCCTTACCTTGATGGCCACCACCCTGCATTGGAAGCGTTTTGTCATCCTCCTTACCTTGATGACCACCACCCTGCATTGGAAGCAGTTTTTCCACGCCCATACATGATTTCATCCATTAAATCAAGAAGTTTTTATTCATATTGCAAGGGCTGGTATTTCATGCTGACACCTGAGCAAATGCAGGAGGTAACAGACAGGAGGGAGTGCTTAAGGGATTGGAGGAGGAGGAGGACTGGAGAGGCATTGAGGTGAACTTTTTGAGTGTTCAGTAGGAGCAAAACGGAACAGCTGCAGCACCCATCACTGAGTTTCGTTTTGTTTTTGAAGGCTCCAACATGCTTGCATGCGTCGGCCTTGGTCACCTAATGGCGGCTCTCCACGCTGCTCGATCCCTGGCAGCCTCCCTGTTCAGTCCCTTAACCCTTAAGTCATACTTAATGACCTCATCCCATGTCTTTCTCGGTCTACCCCTCCCAACCGCTCCCCCAATATTAACACCTCTCACCCTCTGTACCCAATTATCATCTCTCATCCTCTCCACATGTCCAAACCACCTCAGCCTACCTCTCCTCATCACAACACCAATACACTCCAGTCCCATCCTACCTCTCAACTCTTCCATCGTAAACCCAGCCCCCGCAGGCCTTGCACGCAGGGATGCACTGCACATCCACCTAATCATTGTCATTTCTGTACATTTAAACCTGCGAATATCTTCTTCCTTTACCGCCCAGGTCTCACTACCAAACAGCATCACACTCCTTACACATGCTGCATACAAAGACCCCTTAACACGTAAAGAGAGTCCTCTCAATGTCAGGAGAGGCAACAGCTCCCTGAACTTCTTCCAACCACTTCTCACCCTAGCAACCGAGCTAACTCCAGCCCCACCTCTGGCACATAACATGTCTCCCAAATAATGAAACTCCTCCACACACTCAAGAGACTCACCTGCAAGTTCAACCCTCTCATGCCTAACAATCTCCATCTGCTCTCCCCGACACACCGCACACATGAAATCAGCATCATCTCGCAGTCTACCTCTAATACCACTACATCTCTTGTGCACCCACTTATCACAAACACTACACAAGATGGAATTACTTCCCACACCCATGTGGCAAACTGCACATGGCCACTCTCCCTCTCCTCTGATTGTACCGCCACCAACCCTAGATATCATCACTTTTGTTTTACCTGCAGTTACCCTTAAAAAAAAAAAAAATGCAGCAGCCATCACAGTGTGTTTGAAAAATATAACCAGGAATGCTGTCAGTCACCTCATGGAACAGAATTACATCTGAAGTTATTAAGCATGGCTGGCAGAAGGCAGTGCTGTACATCTACCCCACATCAACCTCCCATCCCATACTTAACACATTGTCTACTGTGGTTGAAGTAATCCAACGTATCTAGACAAAGGCTTTGCAGAAATTTCGAGGGAGAAGATGCTTGAGATCCTAGAGGACACAACCTAGATGTTAGTGGAAGACCGGACTGCCCAGGTGGAGGAGGAGGAAGGAGCACAAGGGGTCCAGGGAGTTTATAGCCACAGCATGCATTGACATCACAAGGACCATTATACCAAACAAAGCCTAACATCCTTTTCCGTGTTGATCAAATAAAGAATTACCTACTCAGTGTGGATGAATTGCCATGCTTTGAAGACATACATGCCCAGTTAGCCTGAATTTAAGTGCTGGTCACAGTAATCTTCAGTGGTCAGGCAGCAAACCTCCTCAGTGTCTCATCACCTCCTATTTTTCACTGCTAAACCAGCCAGCTCCCTCCTCCTAATCAACCTGACCAACCTCACCAGACAAGCCAGTCTCACCTAGTCACCACCATCATAGCAGCACATCCCTCAGATGCCATTTCCAGTGAGGGTTTGAGTCCATTGTCAGTAGGGGCAACTGTTCTTTATAGCCATCCGGCAACTTCTGAGTGCTGTAATTGAGCTAGCTTTAGCACCATCACCTATGCTCATTATATCATCCAAAGCAGTAGCACTAATCAACATGCTCAAGAGCCTATTTCATATATCAGTCTTGTCCAGTCATGTCTAGACCAAATAATTTTAGTCTCCTTTGTATAGCTGTGATGTAATTGGTTATACTGTACATTGCAATTTACCTTCTACACTGATGTATCTCATATGAATCCACCATCCACAGACACCACACGAGATGAAGTTACCATTAACCTCTTCTCCTTACTGCACCATTTAGCCTCCTTCCAACCAATTCATCATAGCCTTTGTCTTCCTTTCGAGGCTGGAGGTTGCATACCCTCCCTCAGCTTCCTTAATTTCTCCACCACACCTTCCCTGCTATCAGTAATCAACACCGTGTCATGATATTTCAGGTCCTTTGGTAAATGGAAGGGGACTCAAGACAGACCTTTGGTGTTCACCCACTTTACTGGAGACTCTTTGCTCTCATGCACACAATAAGCAGAAAGGGACTCAGATACCAAGTGCACATGCACCTTTGGTGTAGACTTTTCCCTTTCCACCCCATCCAGTCTCATGTGTTCTTGAAATGTCATAAATTTTCATTACTACACATAAACAAGTCACTCTTCCAGTTGTAACTTTCTCATTGTCCACTGTGCCACCTTTCTGGCAGCCTTATGAAATGTTTTCTCCCACCCCATGAAAACTAGGTAGAGCTCTCTTCTCCTGGGAAAAATCTGTCATACTTTTTTCTTCCTAATCATGACTTTTGATACCCTCTCAGCAACTTTCATTGTCTGGTCTAACAATTTAATATAATTACCATGCATAAGTGCATCTCTCTTCACCCTCAGAACTTCACAATCACTTTTCAACCAGTCATCCAGCACCAAGTCGTGCCTCACAGCTGCATTGATTAAATCTATCTCTATCTATCTATTGCCAGACGCCTCAATCCCGAACGGGGTGGCCACAAACAAATCGCCTCCATGTCACTCTGTCCCCTGCCATTTCACTACCACGCTCCCAACTCACACACCCCTCTCTCATATACATATTGATTAAATAAATTACCATATTAACACTTTCATATTGTGAAACCCTGAATATTTTAGTGACTAACTCTAAGTTATCAGATGACTTACCAGTTGCTATTCTGTGTATCATTTACTTCAAACTGTCACACCCAGTCCGAGAAAGCCGCCCCTACACTGGTGTTGCAGAGTCCAAGCTGCCCTGCACCAATCAGACTTGTCATACAGAAACTTGTAATGTTGTCTCTAAGCACCTGTAATTTCTGCAGTTTGAATAACCCTATTGCTGAAATACTTTTTCACACATTGTTCATGAACCATATATCTGTTACAGGTATCCTTCATTGAACATTAATTCACCTAATGATATTTCACTTAATGTTACTAATTTATTGATACCCTTTTTTTTGGTCATTCTTAATCCATTTTTTTCTTGTTAATGATAGCCTGAAGTGAATAAAATTTATAGGTTGGATGCACATTTCACGTTCCTGCATTCACTGCCCACCGCTCTCTCTTGTCATTGATTAGCCAACCCACATGACCACCCCAGCAGTCGGTGTGCCATAATTATGCTAAATATGATTTGTTCATGATCCTGTTGAATGTTATTTGATGTTGGTTGAGCTCTTTAGTGAGAATAGTTGAGTCTGTGCATATAATACTGCCACTGATGTGCTAACCCACAAGTGTCATTTTGGGCTATGTCTCATAAACTTAAGTTGCATGTAAGGTTTGTTGTACTGTATGTATGTTTGCCTTTACTCCTAAAGCTGCCATACACTTCACAAGCAATTTAAATTAAATGTTAAGAGGGCAGTGACAAAATTAGTGGATTATTAATAAATGCAATACAAATACTATGGAGACTTGTTTATTGCAAAAATTTAGCTTAGAACTTTCATAAATATGGGCCCTTGTATGAGTGGTGATCAGGATGGGAGTGCAAGAGAGAGAGTGAGGGGCCACCTGGCAATTTCTGCTTCTCAGCCTTGGGTACAGTGTTGTGATTTCATCATGCTTCATCTGCCATATCTTTCTACAGTGGTTTATAATAGCAGTACAGTGGGCTTGCACAGTACGTGAGTGGATGGGCGGTCCACGACCTCGCGTACTGTGAATACATGATCTTATGGGAAAAATAACTTATGAGCGGGGCCCCCCCTCAAACATTGATATTTTTTTAAGCTTAGAGAAATAATGAAGGGAAAATTTTAAAGACATACACTACAGATATCGCTAAAATAACAAAAATATGGTCAGTCACCTTAAGAACAGTAGAGGACAGGCCTGATGGACTTAAATAGCAGGGGTTCTGAGGCTTGGCAACACACTTAGAGCGCCCCCACCGCACCACGCACCACACCAACATTTTCTTCCTCATAACTGGACTCCTCTTGAGCATCTTCCTGACGAGCCTTTAACTCAGTCTCTTTGGCCAAAAAAAACTTGAAATCTAATTTTGACACAACTGGGATTGCTTCCTCTTGTTCCTCTACAGGAACTGGATCAAACGATGTAGCTGGTTGCTCACTTTCATCACAACTGACATCACGATGGGTGCATCGTGTGGGGGGGGGGTCGCGTAGTCTGGGAAAATAGCGGTTTTGGACCACTCCATGCCTCTGCCTCACGTATGGTGGGCTAAACTTGCACATTCAAAGTTTTATGGTTATAATTTTGGTCACTCGTGTGCTGTGCAATTTACGCACTGTGATCACATGTACTGTGTGAGCCCACTGTACTGTGTGTTGTGCAAGTGGTTGTGAACTGTATTTTTGTAGACTTAATAATTAGGTTGTGTCAAAATACCCACAAAAGTGCCATCCTTACAAATTCAGGTAATGTATCGCCATTGAAACCATGTTATAACATCGTCACATAAAATAACTCATTTATTGCTAGAGATTTTCTGAAAGCAATCTCATTGTAGCGAAAGTTGTCTCTACTGTACTACTGAGAATTTGCCTTGCCGTTTATTAATCTGTCACTCTTACCACCCATGCTGTTCAGGTTGTTCTTACTTACCTTAGTCTGTCTGGCTGATCAGACCCATCAACCACAGGGAAGCAACTGCTTTTATGAGACTGTCCCAAATGTACAGTACAGTGCAGTACATACACCATGTATGGAACCAATGCCCCCTTGTGGTAGACAGCACCTCCCTACGATGAGACCAGGTCCTTCCCCATGGCAAAATACTGTGCAGGGAAGAATGAGAAAGTTTGGCTCCCAGGTGGATGCCACAGAGTGCACAGTGCAATCACATGTAGGCCAGGTGTCTGTGCCTGCTCTTCAGGTTTTTTACAAGATTGTCATTTGTCACATTTGGCTGTATACAGTATATATCCCTTTTGGCTCTGTTTAATTGTCTTTCCTGTTTGTCTACTTCCTTTTTTTTTTATCTTCGTTTAGCAGTGAGGCACAGCTCATAGTGAATCTCAGTACTGCCATAACTTACAGACTGCAGAAAGTAGAAACTTTTTTGTCCATATTACATGTGTCTGATGTGGTTTTAAGTGACATACATACATACTCGTACATCATCTAATCCTTTGTTGTCCCATGAGGAGTGTAGGAGCCCGAGGCTAGGCAAGTTGCTCCTGACATTTAAGATGAGAGTGACCAGCCTCACTCATCCCTGAGTGGCATTATGTGAGCAATAAACCCCAACCACCCCTTGGGTATTAACCGACATAAACTCAATCTGGTTAGAATGCCTTACTTACTAACCCACCAGGTGCCATAGTTTGGTTATATGGATACCACCCAGCATAGTAGATGGTTTCCCAGTGTACCAAAAACCATTTGGCTTGTCACACAGTGTAGAGTCACCCATAGACAGTAGGAAAGAAAGAAGGATATAAGAGGAAGGAAGGAAAGAAAGAAGGAAGGGAGGAGAGGGCAGCCACTTGAGAGCAGCACTACATTGAGTGAATGGATGGTCTGTCTATCTATCTATCTATTGCCAGACGCCTCAATCCCGAACGGGGTGGCCACAAACAAATCGCCTCCATGTCACTCTGTCCCCTGCCATTTCACTACCACGCTCCCAACTCACACCCCCTCTCTCATGGATGGTGAAATAAATAAACAAATTTATTTATTTATTGTTTTTTTTTTTTTAAGGTACATCCACTGGTCTTTCATTACTACCCTCCTTAATACTTTTCCCATTACATTCAGTGGTAATTTTCTTATCAGCCTTCTCTGACCACTGATCTCCCTGCCTCCATACAGTATACTCATCGCCTCCTTGCCTTTGCTGCAGGTTGGACACCAGCTGACAACTCTGGATTATTTACTATGCCTCAACTATTTTGCCGGACGTGTATTCAATTCACCTCGTCATCATCCCATAATACCATGGGTTGTAGACTTCTCCAGTCCTGAAGGTGGATGGCGGGACTTAACTAAGACCAAGTTCCGGCTAACAAAGGGAGACCAGCAACTAGATCAAACCTACCAGATGGCTACTAGTCAAGGAGGTCGAGGCAAAAATGCGGTGAGTCACTTTACCTCAAAACATACAGTTGTGTTTAAGTTTTGTTGGAACCTTGTCTTATGTTAATGTTCAGGGGAGGATATTGGTGTAGTACTATACAGTATATTCAGAAACTCCCGATTATCTGTCAAGGCACTACCCGGCAGACAACATTATTTGGGGTAGCTAATGGCTGAATTATAATGGTATCTGGCGGAAAGCATAAAATCTTTGACACTACTCGGCATGAAGGACCCTTTTTTCTGACTAAAAGTACATTGTTATCCTGCATGAGACAGTTGTTGTCATCATACATGCAGCCACAATCATAAAAAAAGAAAATGAAGAAATACACAAAAAGAATTACAGTTATATTGTACATGTACTGTAATATGAAAGAAGTGGATTGTTTAGGGTGGGAGGGAGGGAGGGAGAATTGGCAGTCGATGGGCCTAGCAGCACATGGGGTGTTTGGTTGTGGGTAGGGAGGGAAGATGCAGTGGTAGGGAGTAGAAAAGTTTTGATTGGCTATGGCAGGGGAGGGAGAATTCTAATACAGTTTTCATTGGCTGGCAGCAAGAAGGTGGATGTTTTCTTACTCTCCATTGTATTCCTCCTCCGCTTTGGTGCCGATATTCAAACAAACCCACACTGCACTCTATGTCTCTTCCAAAACATTATTATTATTAAGGGGCAACGTTGCAGTGTGTTTGCCTCCAAAACCTGGCTGGCCTTCTAATGCTGCAGTGGCTTTTTGACACATCGTACTGCTTCCCCCTTACAGTGTTCTGAAGTGTACATTACTGCACTGTACAAGTGACTGTTGGATTCTGCTAAGGTGTTGATAAAAGTGTATTGGAAAGAAAAGTCGATTAAATTGTGTTACTAAACATGAAGAGTTGAAAAAAATGTGTTTATTTTACTAAGCAAAACAATCATGCTACGAAGGAATCGTTAACTTAATATATAAAATAATTTAGACAACTGTTTCTTCCCAAGTGAAGTTTGTCCTTGGTACTACGGGACAAAAACTTTGTTGTGTTCTGTGTGGCAGAGTGCTAGAATTTCAATCGAAGAAGGTATAGCATGGTGTACAGGACGCTACAGTAGTGAAGCATCTATCTATCCATCTATCTATTGCCAGACACCTTAATCCTGTAAGGGGTGGCCACAGACAAATCGCCTCCACGTCACCCTGTCCTCCGCCATTTCGCTGCCCTGTTCCCAGCTCACACCCCCTCTCTCATATACCTCTCCACTCCATCCCTTCATCTCATCCTTGGCCTCCCCCTCTCTCTCCCTCCCACCACCTCACTCACATACACACTCCTTGTTAGTCTCTCAATCTTCATCCTCTCCAGGTGGCCAAACCACCTCAGTGTGTTTCTCGTAATGCTTCCTATCACATCCACATCCACATCAGAACGCTCCATCACTTCCTCATTTCTCAGTCTGTCTCTCCATGTGACTCCACATGCTCCTCTCAGATAACTCATTTCCACTGCTCTCACTCTTCACTTCTGTCCCTCCAACAAGGTCCAAGCTTCACTTCTGTACGTTAGAGTTGGTATCACAATACTGTTGTGAGGTAACTTTTTCACTTTCATGCTCACTTCCCTGTTTCTTATCACTGCTTTCAAGGAACCAGGAAGCTTTCTTCCATGTTGTACCCTTCCAAGCACTTACCCTCTGAACTTCCATCCTTACTCATCGCACTACCCAAGTACTTAAGTGCACTTACATTTTGCATTTCCTCCTCATCCAACCTCACTGTGCATTCACTGACTTCATTTCTCTTGAAGACCATAACTTTACTCTTCTCTACATTCACCTTTGGATTCCGTTTCTTACACACTCTCCCAGACTCGTCCACCAAGCCTTCCAGCTCCCCTTCGTCTTCACTTAACAACACAGTATCATCTGCAAACAACAGTACAGGGGATTTCCAAACACTACCCTCTCTCATTAGGGCCACTCCAGCATCCACTGCCCTACCTTGTATCTCTTTTGTAACCTCATCCATGTTCAGATTGAACAACTGTGGAGACATGACACATCCCTTTTTCAATCCAACCATCAAGCACTACAGCATTATCACCCTCATACACACTCTTCATGGCATTCAGCAACTTCCCATTTACTCCATATGTTCTTAATACTTTCCACAATCCTTGTCTATCCACCCTGTCATATCTATCTATTTATCTATTGCCAGACGCCTCAATCCCGAACGGGGTGGCCACAAACAAATCGCCTCCATGTCACTCTGTCCCCTGCCATTTCACTACCACGCTCCCAACTTACACCACCCTCTCTCATATACCTCTCCACTCCATCCCTCCATCTCATCCTCGGCCTCCCCCCTCCCTCTCGCCCCCTCCACCTCACTCACATACACTCTCCTCATCAATCTTTCACCCTCCATCCTCTCCACATGCCCAAACCACCTTAACGTGTTTCTCCTAACGCTTCCCATCACGTCCTCAACCACACCACAATGCTCCTTCACTTCCTCATTTGTTAGTCTGTCTCTCCATGTGACTCCACATGCTCCTCTCAAATAACTCATTTCCACTGCTCTCACTCTTGACTTTTGTCCTTCCGACAGGGTCCAAGCTTCACTTCCATATGTCATAGTTGGTATCACAATACTGTCATGTAACAACTTTTTCACTTCCATGCTCACCTTCCTGTTTCTTATCACTGCTTTCAACGAACCAGCAACCTTCCTTCCCTGCTGTACCCTTTCGAGCACTTCACCCTCCAGACTACCATCCTTACTCATCACACTACCCAAGTACTTAAATTCACTCACATTCTCCATATCCTTCCCATCCAATCTCACTGTACACTCACTGGCTTCACTTCTCTCGAAGACCATCACTTTACTCTTCCCCACATTCACCTTTAGATTCCATTTCTTACACACTCTCCCAAACTCATCTACCAAGACTTGCAGCTCCCCTTCGTCTTCACTCAACAACACAGTATCATCTGCAAACAACAGTACAGGGAGTTTCCACACACTGCCCTCTCTCACTAGGGCCACTCCAGCATCCACTGCCCGACCTTGTATCTCTTTTATAACCCCGTCCATATACAGATTGAACAACCATGGAGACATGACACATCCTTGTTTCAATCCAACCTTCAAATGGAAAGATTCACTCA
>JAGKTI010003957.1:0-53506 GCA_018397915.1 Birgus latro | reverse complement strand
GACCAGACGAAACGTGCAGAGGAAGGTGATGTTTACCCCTAAGTATGCAGACATCGACCACTAGACGTTGATTTTGTATCGACAACAACGTGCTGCTGGTGTGTTGGTACGTGGAACAGAGCTGAAAGCTGCTGCTGAGAAGTTCGCAAGGCTCCATGGATCGTCACTAGACCACATGGGAATTTACTGTTGTGTACAGTGCAGTGATGTGATGTTATTCCAGTTATAAAAAAAAAAACCTTGGTGAAAGTGTTGGTGAGAAGTGCTGGTGATTCTCAAGTGGAAAGGTGTGTCAGGTGCAACGTCTTCCTGTCAGAGTCTGAGATGATAGAGTGGGTTATTACATCAGGACGGCCGCTTTTTGTTCGTAAGTACCCTAACTTCATGCCTAACGTGTTTTCATCATGCTGTACATGTGTTAAAAAATTACCGAAAATGTTAATCATAATTTCCTGCTTGCTATTTAATTTTTCCATGCATGGTTCTTAAGCAAAACAGCTAGAAAAAAGGTTGAAGCAGTGAATTTCATGTCCGGTCCTAACCTAACCTAACCTAACCTATGGTTACCATAAAGATTTTCATGCCTAACGTGTTTTCATCATGCTGTACATGTGTTAAAAAATTACCGAAAATGTTAATCATAATCTCCTGCTTGCTATTTAATTTTTCCATGCATGGTTCTTAAGTAAAACAGCTAGAAAAAAGGTTGAAGCAGTTAATTTCATGTCCGGTCCTAACCTAACCTATGGTTACCATAAAGATTTTCATGCCTAACCTGTTTTCATGATGCTGTTAATGTGTTAAGAAGTTACCCTAAATGTTAATCATAATTTCCTGGTTGCAATTTAATTTATCCATGCATGGTTCTTAAGTTAAACAGCTAGAAAAAAGGTTGAAGCAGTGAATTTCATGTCCGGTCCTAACCTAACCTAACCTATGGTTACCATAAAGATTTTCATGCCTAACCTGTTTTCATCATACTGTACATGTGTTAAAAAATTACCCTAAATGTTAATCATAATTTCCTGCTTGCCATTTAATTTTTCCATGCATGGTTCTTAAGTAAAACAGCTAGAAAAAAGGTTGAAGCAGTGAATTTCATGTCCGGTCCTAACCTAACCTAACCTAACATTGTGTTAATCATAATTTCCTGCTTTTAATTTAATTCTTTCATGCATGGTTATTAAGTGCACCAGCTATGAAAAAGGTTGAAGCAGTGAATTTCATGTCCGGTCATAACCTAACCTAACCTAACCAAACCTAACCTAACTTAACCTAACCTAACCTAACCATTTTTCTGGTAGCAATTAACATCATTTACTGTATTTGATGCTTTGTATCCAATAATTTAGTGCATAAAATGTGAGAAAAGATGATTTCCATGTCCGATACTTACTTATACTATGCTGGCAAGTTCGAGCTCCTATGACTCACTCACCCCTAAATCATCATTTTTTGGTTAAAATTCAATAAATTCATGCTATGTATGCATTATTTATGTGAAAAGGGACCTAAATAAGTGCTATACATGTCCACTAGGGAGGTAGGAAGGTAGTTTTCTGATTTAGGTTAGGTTAGGTTAGGGTCATGAAAAACCAGTTCTGGAGCTTCAGGACCAATATCCGGGCAAAACCAATATCCGGACATGCCTTTGGCTCTATTACATCGGATATTGGAGGGATTACTGTATTCCACTCTTGCTATAAATTAACTAGGAACAAGCCCAAATATGAATTTGATGACCATTTCCTATCCATTGTATCAATTAAGCAGGGGTCCAGGACTACACTTACATTACACTTACACTAACTTAAACTATACTTATATTAAATTATATTATACTTATACTAACTTATATATACTAACCTTAAAATTACGGCATTACAATAAAAGTTCCAGGATCGGTGGCTGGCCAGCCTACAAAGTCAAGAAAGTCGGTTGGGCGGCTCACTGGCCTCTCTGTCCATGCATGGGTAATAGACTGTAACCCACAAGCATAGCAAACAAGGCTCTCCAGCTCCCTACCAAATTGTCAAAGTCCCTCGGCTGGCCAGATCGATTGAAAATTTCCACCAGCTCACAAGCACTGTAATACTTGCCCTAACCCACCAGCAGCACAAAACCACCCGTCTGCCTCGTAACAAAATGGTCAAAGTCCCTCCCCCAGTCCCTCCCCTGCCCTCCCCCACGCTGGCCTCTCACCCTACCTCCATTACCACGGGCGACTTTTTTTAGTTTTTGTCAATTTACTCAAAACTATTGGCAGTATAAAAATTCCAAAAACATCAAGAGAGCTTGTGAAATTCTGCATCAAGACATATGTTTAGCTCTTGCACAGTGCAGGGAGAATATTGCACTACAGTGTGGAGAAGTTATTTGAAGCTATTTTTACTTGTGAACAAGTTCATTTCTCACTGCATTTCTGTACTCTTACTCATCAGTTTCGTGTGTTCAGGTCCAACTGTTACAGATTTTTTATGAATGGAGGATGCCAGTAATCTGATGTATAGATCACTTTTTTATTCATCTGTTTTTCCTTCCTGTGTTTGTTATTTGAAATAAAAGAAGAAGAAGCTTATCTTACAGTTTAAACACCAGCGAAGATGTTGGTGTATAATATATACCAGTATAACCAATTTCCAAGAGCAAATTTCATTTTTGCCATGGAAACTTTTTTTTTTTTTTTTTTTTGTGCCCGGGAGGAAGCAGACAGGCCTAGCTGGGTAACTTTCCACTCAGTGAGTCATTGGTGTATAGCAGGCACAATGACAACATGGTTTCCGAAACTCGTTGTGTAACAGTCGGCTTCATTGATTTCTTCTTGAGTTTTGTTGTTTATGCATTGTTTTCTTAGCATCTAGCATTATAATGGATATTCCCATGTGTGTTTTGATGTCTACATAGCTGAAAGACCGGAGAACACTACCACAGTTAGGAGGGGTACTGTACATACAGCTGACATTTCATATGTTTGTTCATTTTTGAAGGCTCCACCATGCTTGCATGCATCAGCCTTGGTCACCTAATGGTGGCTTTCCATGCTGCTCGATCTCTGGCAGTTTCCCTATTCAGTCCCTTATCCCTGAGGTCACACTCGGTGACCTTATCCCAGGTCTTTTTCAGTCTACCTCTCGCAACTCTACCCCTAACATTAACACTTCTCACTTTCTGCTGCCAGGTATCAACCCCCATCCTCTCCACATGCCCAAACCATCTCATTCTACCTCTCCTCATCGCGACATCAATACACTCCAGTCCCACCCTACCCCTCGTACCCTCCATCGTAAACCTAGCCTCCCCGGGTCTCACACTCAGGGACGAATTGCACATCCACCTAATCATTGTCTTTTCTGTACATTTGGGCCTGCAAATATCCTCTTCCTTTTCTGTACATTTGGGCCTGCAAATATCCTCTTCCTTTACTGCCCAAGTCTCACTGCCGTACAGCATTACACTCTTTAACACATACTGCATACAAAGATTCCTTAGCACAGAGGGAAAGCTCTCTGAATGTCAGGAGAAGGAACAGCTCTCTGAACTTCTTTCAGCTACTCCTGACTCTAGCCACAGAGCTAGCTCCAGCCCCACCTCCAGCACATCATATGTCTCCCAAATAACAAAACTCTTCCACACACTCAAGAGACTCACCAGAAAGTTCAGTTCTTTCACGCCTGACAATCTCCATCTGCTCTTCACAACACAATGCACACATGAAATCAGCATTATCTGGCAGTCTACCTCTAATACCTCTACAGTATATTTCTTATGCTCTCACTTATCACAGACACTGCGCAAGATGGAATTACTGTACTTCCCATGCCCCGCCCTTGTGGCAGATCACGTATGGCCACTCTCCCACTTTGACAGTACCGCCACCAGCCCTAGATACCATCACTTTTGTTTTATCTGCATTTACACTTAAGCCCTTGTGCCCCATAACATCTCTCCACCTCCTAAATCTTTCCTCCACCTCCATTTCATTCTCTGCAATCAACACCAAATCGTCATCATACATCTCCCACGGGAGTCCATTTCTTAAGTCAAGTGAAAGGGCTTCAAGTACCATGATAAACAAGAAGGGGCCCAAAACTGACCCCTGGTGCACACCAGCATTCACAGAAAACTCATCTCTCAAATCACCATTCACTCTTACCTGGGTGCAAGCATCCACATACATGACCATAACCACCCTAACCAGTCACTCCTCGATCCAAGCTTTCTCATTGCCCACTTCACCACCACTCTAGGGACTTTGTCAAAGGCCTTCTCCAAATCAGCAAAAACTAAGTACAGTTCCCTTTTCTTTCTTATATATTTTTCATGAAGCTGTCAAACAATGAATATGGCATCAGTGGTCTCTTTGCCTGGCATAAACCTAAACTGCATCTCATCAGTATTCACTCTTTCTCCAATCATACCTTTTACAACTCTTTCCATTACCTTCACTATCTTGTCTAAAAAGCTTTGTCATCATCATCATCATCATCATCATCATCATCATCATCATCATCATCCGGGCCTCCTTTTCCACCCTAGGGCAGGGTGAGGAATAACAATGTCCTGACAGCCCACGTTTGCCCAGTCCAATGGGGCACACTTCCATTCACTCATCATTCAAGCCCTCAGAATCCTGGCTGTCTCTGATACACCAAAATCTTTCATCACATTCTGTAGCTTCACATAAATGTATCTGTAGAGTCAATCCGAATGTTGTCACACTAAAAAGAGATGCCAAATCCCTGATTATGCACCTCTTCTCACAACGTTCATCCAGCCAGCTCGATCTCTTGTCAGTCGCCTAACCTCGCTGACTTCCATACCTCTCTGCACACACTCATCCACCATATCTCCCCACCTTCTCCTTGGCCTACCTTGCCTCCTCCCTCCTTCAAATTTGCTTGTATATACCTTTTTCTCCACTTTGTTTTTATCCATTCTCTCCACATAACCATACCATCTCAGTACACTCTCTTTGATTCTGATGTCCACAGACTTCCTCACTCCACATCTTTCATGAATCACATTATTTCATATCCTATCCACTCTCTGTACTCCACATACATTCCTCAGCAGTCCCATCTCCACTGCTGTCTCTCATGAGCTTTCATATTCATGCAACACCATAGTCCCACATCTATATGTAAATGTTGGCACTAATACTCCCTCATGTAAGCCTCGTGCAGCTGCAACACTCAAGCCTTTGTTTTTTATCAAGGCCTTCATAGCACCAGTTGCTTTCCTTCCTTGTGTCATTCCACTTTCCACATCTTTTGCACATTTTCCTCTCTGTTCTATCACTGTACCTAGGTATTTGAACTCTCTCACCCATTCCAGTCTCTCTTCATTCACTGTAACATCACACTGGGAGTCACCTTCTGTCTCAATTACCATCACTACTCTTTTCTACATTTACTCTCAAGGCATGATGCTCACAGACATCAGCAAAACTCTGCACTAGTCTACCAAGCTCTTTTCCAGTATTTGCAAGTAGCATTGCGTCATCAGCATATGACAAATTTGAGATATTCCATCCATCACCATTCATTACCAACACCATCCCTTTTTCCATTATTTGAGTTTTTACTTGTCTCATCACCCCACCCATATATATATATATATTTATATATATTGAACAACCATGGGGACATCACACAGCCTTATCTCACGCCCACATTGTTTGTGAACCATTTACATAGATGCCCATTTACCCTTACACATGCCTCACTACCATCATAAAAATTCCTGACGGCATTTAGCAGCTTACCATCTACTTAAATGCACAAATCTTCCACAGTGCTTCTCTGTCTACTTTGTCATATGCTTTTTCCAGAATGACTAACTGTCTCACAGCAAATATTTGATCCAGACATCCTCTGCCTCTCCTAAAGCCACCCTGTTCATCACTCACTAGGACTTCTGATATCTCTCTTACTTTCTGTATAATAATTCTTCCATATGCCTTCCCTGCAACACTCAGTAGACTTATGCCATGATAATTCTTGCACTCACTTCGCTCACCTTTATTTTTGTGCAGGGGTACAGTCACTGCCTTTTTGCTCTCTGCTGGCAGTCTCATTCATCCATGCCTTCTTACTTATCTCCAACAAGCACTTTATTCCGCTCTCTTTACTACACTCATCTGCGCATACACTTCATCAGCCCCAGCTGCTTTCCCATTTTTCAGCTGCCTCACAGCATTCTTCACCTGTGTGAGTGTCACATTTCCTGCCACTGCATTCATTCTCTGCACACCCCCAAAACCATTCTTCATGTTTACAGCTACTCTGCTTTCTCTGTTCCCATTGATCAGGCTTTCAAAACAGTCTTTCCATCTGGTCCTTACTTCATCCCCATGTGTTAATAATCTCCCACTTACATCCTTCACAGTTTCACATTTCTTTCCGCTGTCACGTCAACATTTCCGCACCTCTTTCCAGAATAACTTCCTATTTTCAGAGTACAGTAGTTTGAATTCACTTTTGTTCCAAGATCATCATTTACCTCCTTTTTTCTCTTCACTAGTCTCTTTACGTGCTTGTTACTTTCAGTATATTCAGTTCTTATTTCAATTGAACCCCTGTTCTGTAACCACTCAAGCCACTTCTTCCTGTTTTTCTCCACTGCTTTCTAAAACTCTTCATCCCACCATGCCGTACTTTTCTTCTTTGTTGTTACTCTTGCCACACCACACACCGCGTCAGCATTCCTAACTAAACAATCTCTCTGCATTCCACAAGCTGTCCAGAGCCATTTCATTCTAATTCACTGATTCTAATTTCTCCCCTACTTTGGTCCTGTATTCATCTGCCATTTCTTTGGTCCTCAGCATCTCGACTTTTAGTCATTCTCCCTGACTGCTCCTCTCTCTCCTGGTCCACCTCACTCCTCTCAGCTTCACTACAATAATCAAATGGTATAATATGTATAATAATAATGTACTGTATACTGATAAACATTTCTTTTATTTACCTTATTGTGGTGAACATAACTGAAGTGGTCAGGCAGTCTGGACTGCTTCTGGCTTTATTGGACTTTTTCTGACATGTAGGAATTTAGTTCGGTAGCTCCTCGATTCTAATAAAAGTGAATTCCTGTCTATTGAAATCCGTTATATTGAGGTTTTACTTTAGTTTGAATTCACTTTTCTTCCAAGATCATCATTTACCTCCTTTTTCCTCTTCACTAGTCTCTTCACGTGCTTCTTACTTTCGGTATATTCAGTTCTTATATCAGTTGAGCCCCTGTTCTGTAACCACTCAAGCCACTTCTTCCTCTTTTTCTCCACTGCTCTGTTAAACTCTTCATCCCACCATACTGTACTTTTCTTCTTTGTTGTTACTCTTGCCACACCACACATTGCTTTAGCATTCCTAACTAAGCAATCCCTCTGTGCATTCCACAGGCTGTCCAGAGCCATTTCATTCTAATTTGCTGATTCTAACTTCTTCCCTGTTTTGGTCCTGTATCCATCTGCCATTTCTTCAATCCTCAGCTTCTTGACTTTTAGTCTTTCTCCCTGACTGCTCCTCTCTCTCTCCTGGTCCAGCTCACTCCTCTCAGCTTGATCTTGCATACCACAATCACGTGATCTGATGGACCTCCACATTGTCCTTTCACGGCCCTCGTATCAGCAACCATTCCCAGCATCGACCTTCTACTAGCACATAATCAGTCAGGCTCCTTTCAACACGATCCCAGTTCCCTCTATACCATGTATATTTATGTGCACCTTTGTGTTTGAAATACAAGTTACAAATGCACAACCTCTTTTCTTGACACATATCCTTCAGTCACTTCCCATTATTATTTTCTCCTGGTACTCCACTACCCATTATATCATCCTCAGGACCAGTGCATACTCTTCCATTTATATTGCCCATTACAACCACTTTATGGCTCTTGGGCATTTCTACCACTGCTTCATCCAGCTCATCCCAAAATCTGCCTTTCTCTCACTCACTCCTGTTATTACACAGTGCATACACTACAATCCCTCCCACTTTCACCTTTTCAAACTTGAACTTGACATACATTCATCTTTAGCAGACACATTTGTAATCACTCATTCCACTCTGCCACACTTCATTCATCAACAAAGCAACTCCTTCTTTGCATCTTCCTCGACAATTCATGCCCGACCTCACACACTTTACACCCTTCCACTCCTCTACTTCACACCCTTTCATCTGCGTTTCACACAATGCTATCACAGCATATCTCGCACTCTTGAACACATTCACCGCTTCCACCCTTTTGCTCTCCTCATTCACTTCCCAATAATTTCCTCTTGCCAGGGCATCACCCTATCCCTTGTACACATTTCAGTTACACTCTTCAACCAATCATCTGGGACAACACACTCATATATAATAGTATTTATCAGGTCAGTGACTAACTTCGGTCCTATTTGTGGGCTTTAATTGTTTATGCACTGTTTTTTCAGTCTTTAGCATTATATTACATAAAACAATGATGATGTCTAAAAAACAGCTGAAGGACTGCAGAACACTGCCAAAATCAGAAGGGGTACTGTGCTTATAGGTACGGTTTTTGTAGATTTTTGTTGTTTATGCATTATTTTCTTGTGCTTAGGATTATATTGCATATTCTAATGCATGGTTTGATGTCTAAAAACAGCTGAAAGACCAGAGAACATTCCAGAATTAGGAGGGGTACATATAGGTTGGGTAGAGGTACAATCGCCCAAAGAAGTGATGTCCCGATTCCCAGTACCTTTCGCTCAGAAAGTGGTATCTGGCAGCTGTCACGGCCATGTTATATTTTCTATATTGCACACCAGAAAGAACAGTATTTGGGTAAACAACACCAAAAAGTAATATATTAGAATTTTTACCGTGTATATCTCGCGTTACGGAAGAGGAAACCACAATACACTAAAGTTGAGGCTTAGCAGTACGAAAGAATGTGAAACGCACTCCCTATCGCTCAACGGTTTCAGGGTTAAAATGCGGAGAAACTCTCGTAATACTTATTTTCCATTCAAAATCAACAATACTGAAGGAAATATGTCCCATAAAATAAAACCCGCAGATAATCATAATTTCGAAATCATTAGTGTCATCAAATCAGAAAAATAAACATCTAAAGATATACAGTATTATTATCCACATTTAATTCTCTATTAGTGGTAGGTGGTGGCAACCATCATCCACTCACTTGGTGTAGTGCTGCCTACTTCTTCCTTAGCCTTTATCATTCTCTTTCTGAGCCTGCCCTCCTCTCTTCCTATTTCTCCCATCTTTCCTGTCACTTCTTATTGCTTTTCTTTCCTTTACAGGTGGCTTTACATTGAGTGACAAGCCAAATGGTTTCCTGTAAACCAAGAAACCATTTACAACGCTGGGTGGTAACCATATAACCAAACCATACGTGCTCCCTACGTGTCAACAAGTGGGTTGGTGGAGGGTTAGTGCCCCTCCCTGTAAAACAAATAACTCAGAGTCAAATGGCCACCCCTTACGGGATTATGGCGTCTGGCAATAGATAGATAGATAGAATTCTTTATGCGGGATGATATTCACGCGGGTAAACCCGTAAGTGCTGAAAGCCTAAAAGCAAGATTGATCAACAAAAAACTACAACCTATCGGTGCAAGCAGATTATTGCTCTTTATTTAGCAAATATTCCAGTAAGACAGATATACTGGCATCTTAACAGTTAACAGATAGATAAGCGATATAGAGGTAGAACATTGGAAATTTGCTACTGAAGCCCCTCGTAGCACAAGACCAAGACAGACGGATTAATATGTGTGCCCAAGAACAACTACTTACCACTTGTGTTGCTATCAAGAAGCAAATTAATCTGCCGGCATTCAGTGACATTAGTGAAACCAGTGCAATCATGAGTGGAAAACTGGTCATTTTTATTCACACGAAATTCCAGCATGTTATAAAACTTGTAGGGCAGTTGCATGGAAGAACTAAAGAGGGAGAGGTTGATAGTCAAAAGCATGAATGCGACAATGAAGATAAAACCAAAAACATTATATTAAAAATAAGGGGGAGTGGGGGGGGAAACTGTGACAAAGATCAAGACAACCTCTCCCTCTCCTGCCGTGGTAATGACTGACGGAAGGCCTGCCGTGCACTGTTGCCAAAGGAAAAATTATTGAAATCCACTAAATTAGTCTCAGATGCGGTAAAAATCCGCCAGACTGAGGGAAATTAACGAAAAAAAATGGGCAAGACCTAAAAAAAAAAAAATGGGCAAGACCTGAAAAAAAAAAGAGCTAGAGAAATGTAATAATTTTATACCAGCTAGACTGCTTTTGAAATCTCTAAATTTAGCGGGAAAATCGCTTCATTGGTAACTGCTGGCATGAGTCGTGAAAATGTGCCAGATGTCACTATTTATTTATTTTTTGATTGATCTATAAAAAACAAAAAAAACAAAGGCTAAACTTAACAAGTATTTTCGCAAGATTAATTTTTTTTACACCGTAAATAATGTTTGCAGGGCAGGCAAAGACTGTTTCCGTCTCCTAAATAAACGTTGCCAGACCCAGGGAGTTTTGTCCGAAACTTAAAGAAAGCGAGTCATCACTTCTTTGGGCGACTGTACAGTATAGGGTTGTTTATGGGTAGGGTATGGGTACAATAGAGGATACTGCTCTGTATCTGAACTGTGCCTCTATCCGGATATGCCCCTGGCTCTGTTGTAGCGGATAATTGAGGGATTGCTGTGGAAAAAACTTGAAGCATTAAATGAATTCAAAGTACCAGGACCAGACAGCATACACCCAAAGGTACTTAAGGAATTAGCAGAAGTGCTAAGGGAACTCCTTTCCACATTAGCTATAAGACAAATCTGTTCAGACTGCAACTGTACCACTGAGCTGGAAGAATGCTATCATTCACTGATTTTCAAGAGCAGAAACCGTGCCGAACCGGGAAATTACGGACCTGTAAGCCTAACTACAGGTAGTATCATTGGAAAGACTTTGGAAGAAGTGATAAGAGACAAGATGGTAAAGAGCTTGGAAGACAGAGAGGCATTTTGCAAAAACCAGCATGGATTCAGATGCTGATGATCATGCTTATCCACCATATTGGAAACCTTGAATAACTGGACAAACTTGCATGGCAGCAGTGACCCTTTTGATGTAATTTATTTTGATTATGCCAAAGCATTTGGTACTGTACCACATGGGCAAAAACCAGCATGGATTCAGAAGTTGAAGATCATGTCTATCCAACATATTGGAAACCTTGAATGACTGGACAAGCTTGCATGGTGGCAGTGACCCTTTTGATGTAATTTATTTTGATTATGCCCAACCAATTGGTACTGTACCACATGGAAGGCTGAGTTACAAACTAGCCACATAGAGTTGGAATTGGAGGTAATGTGCTGAGGTGGATAGAGGATTTTCTCACTAACAGGACACAAAGGGTAAGGGTAAATGGTGTACTATCAGACACTGTAGAAGTAACAAGTGGAGTCTGGAGTCCCTCAAGGGTCAGTATTGGGCCCCTTGCTCTTTTTCGTATAATAAATGACCTCCCCAACAATATAAACTCCACTTACAATAATATCCTGTAAGAATATTAACGAAGCAGTCAGTATATAATAACATAAACAACTTGACTGAATGATCTGATGCATGGCTTCTCTGTTTTAATGCAGCTAAATGCAAAGTCATGCATGTGGGGATAGACAACCAATGGCAGAACTACAGAATTGATGGCAGATGCATAAAAGTAGTCCATGCTGAAAAAGATCTAGGTGTACTGTTTAACGACAATTTGAAATTTGACAGCTACATTGATAACATTGTCTCCAAGGCAAACCGTATCCTGGGTCTCATTGGTCTTACGCCTGGTATCCACGAAGGGCTAAGGCGTTGCCCCTGGATAGAGGACATTTGGATTGGAGTGTGTAGCATTTTATGACCGGATGCCCTTCCTGATGTCTACCAATTACGCTTGGGTGGATTCGATCCTCTGACCCTATGGCCAGAGCGGAGCGCTCTAACCCACTGAGCCATGGCTGCTACATCCTGGGTCTCATTCATAGAACATTCAAGAGCTAGACTGAAGAAGGATTTGCCGCCGTATACAGGACTTACATTTGCCCTCATCTTGCGTATACCGTCCAAATATGGTCCCCCCAGCTTCAGAAAAACATCAGTAAGATTAAAAAGGTGCAGCAAAGAGCAATCAAGATAGTTCCAAGTCTAGTCTTAAAAGCCTAAGTTAAAAGGAACGCCTGCAAAGACTGGATATAGCCAAGCTGGATGACCAACGGAAACGTGGGGACATGATCGAGGTCTTCAAAATTATGAATGGATTTGAAAATTTTAATCCAGGAGACTTTTTCCAAGAGACCAAGACAAACTTAAGAGGTCACTCCAAACAATTGTTCAAGAGGCAGTTCAAGAAAAGTCAAACAGGAAACACATTCACACACAGAGAATCAGTGGAATAGTTTACCAGAAAAATGTTATGAGTGCTTCTTCTGTAAATGTTTACATGGCACAGAGGCACATGGAGGCAGGCAGTAGGATCTGTGTGCAGTATAGATTATTAGTGAACCTGTGGATCTTATTGGTGAGTCTTCTTCTTGGTAGTCTGTTATATATTTCTGGTCATTTCTGGTGTGGTAAATAAACATTTCTTGTTAAATCTGTTTCCCCGTTGTCTTTAGCCGTTCCTCCATGACAGTTCTTGTTTCATTTTGTCAGTGTAATGGCAGAAGGGACTGCCCTAACCTAGGTGTTTACTCAACCAGCCTAACCTAGCTTACCTAAGCTCCATTTGGTAAATTAGGAAACGAAATCCACGTTTGAGTAAGTTGAGTGAGTTTCTTCCATTATGTCAGAAACAAACAATCATAGGTACAACTTAAGGAATGTGATGATAATAACGGGGAAAATTTTTCAGCAGGTTAAGGTAATTTACCATCCTGTAATTAGTAAGAAAAATACAGAAAACAAACTGGAGGAAAATGAATTGAATTGGTGAGGTCTTTCTGCTGCTTCAAGTAAAGTGTGCATTTTCCATCAGTTCTTCTTCCTGATAGTCTGTTACATTTTTCTTATTATTTCTGGGCTGGTAAATGAACTTTTATTGTTAAATCATTTTCTCATTGTTTTTTAGATCTTGTAACTTTCGACTTCCTGTTTGTATTTTTAGTTAGTTGTTTTTACGGGGTGGGGCACTAACCCAGTGGAGAGTGAAAGATTGACGAGGAGAGTGTATGTGAGTGAGGTGGAGGGGGCGAGAGGGAGGGGGAGGCCGAGGATGAGATGGAGGGATGGAGTGGAGAGGTATATGAGAGAGGGGGGTGTGAGTTGGGAGCGTGGTAGTGAAATGGCAGGGGACAGAGTGACATGGAGGCGATTTGTTTGTGGCCACCCCGTTCGGGATTGAGGCGTCTGGCAATAGATAGATAGATAGATAGTAACTTTCGACAATCTTCCTCACTCATTTTCCTGTATATCTTTGTATCATCAGCATACAGATATGTTTCACTGTCATGACCAGACTACTGTGGTAGCCTAACCTTACATATTCATAACCAAGCCTCAATTGACTTAAGCTGTATAACCTAACAAAACAGTATAACCAAACCTAACCAAAAATAACCTAACCTAACCTAACTCAGTCCAAACTAACCATTCATAAACATAACCTAACGTAACCAGTGGTAACTTAACCAAGCATGCCAAAATGGAAATCCAAATGAATTTTCATACAGTTGAGTAGCTGTTTGTAAGTGTCTGCCATTACACTGAAGAAATAACTTGTGTTGGGAAAACCAAGCATGGTTAAGAACAACAGGGAAACAAATTCACCATGAAGGAGTTGTTTGCCACCACAAAAATACTCAGAAAAAATGGAAGATGAACTGTTAGACTGAGAAGTGAACTGGTAACGTGTTTCTGCTGGTTGAACTAAATTGCACATTTATTATTATTTGACAGTGATCACATGGTTTAGTTTAAGCAGCAGAAATACAGTACCTTATCAGTTCAATCCAGTCTTCATCCTGGTTATTTTCTATTTTTTTCTAATAATTTTCTTGGCAAATGATTGATTTGTATCAATTTTGTTTTCCTGTTATTTTGTTAGTGTTCTTCTTGATTCCTGACGGGTTTTTGTTTCTCAGACTTAACAGCAGATATACTAAAACATAGTAAAATCCACTGAAATATTACTGTTACTGGCCTATTCATAGTCTAGCCTTATGGACTCTAACCTAACTTAAACTATTCAAGCCTAATGTAGCAATATAACGTAACCAAAAAAAATTACCAAAGAATCTAACCAAGCTATCCTAACCTTACTTAACCTAACCCTAACCTAACCTAAAGTAGCTTAACCAAATATGACATTGTGGAAAAGTAAATGAATGTTGGTACATTTGAGAACAGTAAGCTATCACATTACCATACCCTGCTAGACTGGATATTGAATTTAATGGACACTTTGAGGGCCCTGGACAAACTGTTGGATGTATTAAATGGGAAGAATCACGGGAAACCTACCGGACAACTCTGGGCCCACTGGACACTTTTTTGCACTCAGTGTATACTATCTGCTACACGGGGAACATAATGCAGGCCTACCAGATCCTCGCCATGTACTGGGTGACTCAGAATCCAGTTACCATTGCTGGCACTGGTGTTTTCCCACCCACTTGGACTAGGTTGGGGAGGACAAGGGAGTGAAA
Organism: Birgus latro; assembly: GCA_018397915.1. Lineage (NCBI taxonomy): Eukaryota > Metazoa > Arthropoda > Malacostraca > Decapoda > Coenobitidae > Birgus > Birgus latro. The sequence continues at coordinate 38,809 of JAGKTI010003957.1, read as the reverse complement.
CTATGGGCAAGGTTAATGTGAAATGGGTATAGTTTTCAGTTTATACTACTCTATGCCATTTTAGTCATTTATTTTCCATTATGTGGTGGTGGGTGGTGGTGACTATCATCCACTCACTTGATGCAGTGCTGCCTACTTCTTCCTTCACCTTTATCACTCTTTTTCTGTGTGTGGTCTCTCTTTCCATTTATCCCATCATTCCTGCCACTTTTTATTACTCTTCTTGTATTTTCAGGTGGCTTTACATTGAGTAACAAGCCAAATGGATTCCTGTAAGTCAGGAAACCATTTACAATGCTGGGTGGTAACCATTTAACCAACCCATACTGTACATGTTCCCTACGTGTCAGCAATTGGGTTGGTGGAGGGTTAGTGCCTCTCCCTGTAAAGCAACCAGCTCAAAGACAAATAATCATCCCTTACAGGATTATGGTGTCTGGGTGTAGATAGAGAGATAGGTAGATGCTTGAAATCCCACATCAAAGGGGGACCATCAGATGTACCAGATTATTGGCTTTATCAGATCAGGCTCCCCCCCCACCATCCAGTTGATTTGGTATAGAGAGGCTCTACTGTACTTTTTAGGAAGTGTCTGCCATTACACCTAAGAAACAGCACACATCAGGAAAACAAAACATGGATAAAAACAACGAGGAAACCAAATCACCATGACGCAGAAGTTTACCACCATAAAAATAATGAGGAAAAATATGGAAAACAAACTGAAAGAATAAAAAATCAATTGGTTAGATCTTTCTGCTGCTTAAAGTAAATTGTGCATTTACTAGTATGACTAACTAAAAATCATTAGAATAGCCATTTTTTGGTACTAAACCAACCTACTCATGTTATGTAACCTTATACCTTATTTTGTTTAGGAGGGACACGGGAAAGTGGCAGCCTGCAGGTAGGAGCATCATGTCCAGTGTAAACAAACTTGAATATATTAAGGGAATTTAAATTGCTATCCAAGTTATGTTTATAGAAGAAAGTGCACCAAGAATTATAGGCTTTATAATTTAGACCTAGTAGTTTTCATGGCATGAGTTTGAGTATAAAAGTAAACAAAATACTAGTCAGTTTTTTTTTTTTTTTACCCCATTCATACAAGATGTTGATAAGGTTTTTCTTCCAGTAGATAGTATTCATCAGTATAATTTATGTTTCACTATTCACAGAGGTTTATGTCTTCCAGATTTCCTGTTGAAATGGGCCTTTCATAGGTTATTTGCTGTTTTTCATAGATTACCACAGATGCAGGGCATTTAATAAACTTTACCACTGATATACATAACTAATTACCTGTATTGTACATAGCCTACCCTCTCTCTTACGAAATTATCATGTGCTGGCATGTTCTCCTAACAAAATGTATTATTTTTGGTGCAATATTCAAGTAATGTGATTGATAGGTTAGGTTAAAAATGAGGTTGAATTTTGGCCTGATAGGTATTGGGGGCTTTCATGGTTAGGTTTAGTCAGTCCATGAAGTAAAAAGAATGGGGGACAAATCTTCCCAATCAGGTTAGGTTAGATTAGATCAGTGTTATGTAGTGCAGGCCAGATCTGTTTGTGATTTTGAAACTTCTGTTTTTCTTTCCTTCATTCTTCCCTTGTCCTTCTGCCTATGGGTGACTTTACAGTCCCTCTGCTTTCTTTCCTTCATTCTTTCCTCATCCTTCTGCCTACGGATGACTTTACACTCCCTCTTCTGTCTTTCTTTCCTTCATTCTTTCCTCTTCCTTCTGCCTGTGGGTGACTCTGCACTGAGTGACAAGCCAAATGGTTTCTTGTACACCAGGAAACCATTTACTATGCTGGATGGTAACCATATAACCAAATTTTGGCACCTGGCGGTTTAGTGGGTAATTACAGCGCTCCAGTCGGATTGAGCTGGTGCAGGTTTATATCTACAGGGTGGTTGGGGTTTACTCCTCACATAATGCCACTCAGGGATGAGTGAGGCTGGTCACTTTCATCTTAAATGTCAGGACCAACTTGCCTAGCCTTAGGCTCCTACGCTCCTCATGGGGCAATGTAGGATTGGATGATGAATAAACGATGATGAAACTGCACAAATTTTGGGAAGATTTGACACAGAAGTATAATTACAAAGAGTCTCTTCATTCAGTCAGCCCAGACTCAGCCACTGACATTGCTTTAAATCTGACAGTTATAAAGAATGAGCTAAACAAGGCTGAATAGGCCTCTCCCAGAAGTTCTGTAAGTATCTGTGAGTATCTGTGATAGTGTCTGTAATGATTTGGCAGGCTGCATGTTTGAATGGATTTGGACAACTATGGTTTGTAGGACTTGCCAAAACTTAGCAGTAAAATGCTTCCCAGTAAAAATTGTATACAGTAGTTAGTCATGATAATCTGAAACAGCCCTATTGCCTGGCCATTAGCACTGGTGTATTCTTATCTTTTATTTATTGTATTAGCTTTGGCACCATACTGAATAATAATTGCAAGTGTTCATTTCAGTTGTCATACTCTAAGATGCTGAAATGCTATACAGAATCTTTATAACCAGTAAGGTTGGTAACATTGTTTTCCTCTTTCCACAGATATATCAACTTATTTTTTGCAACAGTTTGCCAATGATGATGACATGTCACCTGCCATTGCTGCCATGAAAGCTTTAATGGAATCACTGAGATTAGATGATTCAACAACACTGCAGGAATTTATTGGTAAAACTGAATATCACTTGATATTTAATGTGGTATGGTTCAGTATAGTGCAGACTGTTAGTCATTTAACAGTATCACATGTGGTATAAAGTAGTGTCATAAATATACATTCCAGTAGTGTAAGTTTGATTGCTGATCATAATTTTACCAATATATATAGCATAATGACAGGATATGAATCACTTGTTCAAACATTGTTATGTACTGTATTTCTTTTAGCCAAGATGAAAGATGCTCGAGAAGCGTTAAGCAAGACTGATGTGTCTGTGGTGTCAGTGTCATCTGGATGTGAACTGTTCATGAGGTTCATCACTTTGGCACATTTGGAGTTGGAGCAAGCAGCGGTAAGATAAAATGTTAAATGCTTTCAAACAGGTACCGTATCCATTATTCCACCCTGCCACCTGTTTGTATATTATGTTTAACTTAGATAGCTGGGGAGGGAAATTGGCTAGGATGATGATGTTTGCCAGTAATTTTTTGAGTTTTTATTTAGTAAAATCATATCATACAATAAGTTTTAAAACTGTGAAAATTGTACAGTAAATAGGTAATACCATTCTCTATTATTTACCGGTATTTTACCTGCTTAAAAACTTTTCCTCTGATTAGAACATTCTACTCCCTAGTTACACCATCTTGCCACTGGCCTAACGATCCACCAAGCATTGTATGCATTGTTGTTATTGTGTTTGTGCAGTAGTAACCTTGACATTTTTTTCTATTAAATAACCAAACTTAGTTTGTGGGTCACCCCTCAGGGTCGGGGGGTTTTTCAAGAATTTTCCCCCAGTATCCCTGCTTGTCATAAGAGGTGACTAAAAGGGTTGGTGGTGGGTTAGTGCCCCACCCCGTAAAACAACTAACTAAAAATATGAACAAGAAGCCTCCGACCAGGACTGACCAAAAGTTGACGAAAAAGGACCGGACAAAGGACGTGGTAAAGATTGCAACGTGAAATGTAAGGGGTATGAATGATGAGGTGAAAGAGAGAGAGAGAGAGATTGTACAGGTGCTTGAGAGTGCAAAAGTGGATATATGTGGAATAACTGAAACTAAATGGCAAGGTGAGAGTGTGAGAGAATGGGAGTATGGATGGGGTATATGCGCTGGAGTAGGTGAGGATGAGAGGGTGAAAGAAGGAGTGTGTATTGCTGTGAGCAACAGATGGAGGGAGAATGTAAGAGAGTATGGATCAGTTGGGTCAAGGATTGTGTGGGTAAGAGTGAAAGTTGGACTACTAATGTGGGCAATTGTGTGCGTGTATGCGCCAACGCAAGATCGTGTAAGTAGAGTGAGAGAAGAGTTCTGGACAAATGTGGAAGCCTGCTTGGAAAAGTTTGAAAGGAATGAGAGAGTGTTTCTGATTGGAGGTATGAATGGAAAAGTAGGGAATATGGTGGATGGAGTGGTTGGTGAGTGGGGTGTGACTACAGAGATGGATGAGAATGGCAGTGCTTTAGTGGACATTTGTGCTGGTAGGGGGTTGGTGTTATCTAATACCCTCTTCAGGTGCCACATGGCGAGTGGTGAGAAGGGTGGACGGTGGAATGAATGAACGGAAGGCAATGATTGACTATGTGTGTGTGGATGAAAGGATGAGAAGATGTGTAATGGATCCAAGAGCATATAGAGGTTGGGGGAGTGGACTTTCTGACCACCACTTGGTGGTGGCCAGAATCAGAATCCAAACAAGATGGAGGAAGAGAAGAAGGGAAGGACAGGAGGAAGTATTTGTTACAAGGAGGGTAGAAAAGTTACAAGAGGATGGAATAAAGGCTGAATATAAAAGGGAAGTGGAGGAGCGATTGGGTAAATATAGATTGGAGCAGATGGGGGACATGGAAGGTGTGTGCAAGATTTTCACAGAAGAAATCTGTGCATCACGTGAGGTGGTGTGTGGGGCGAAGAGAAGACAAAAGGGGGTTCAGGGAACAGCATGGTGGACTGAAGAGGTGAGAGAGGCTGTGGCACAAAAGAAGAAAGCATATAATGAGTAGATGAAGAACAGGGGTGTCGAAGAAGCCGAGAGACAGACGAGAGAGTTATATGTAGAGAGGAGGAGAGAAGTGAAAAGATTAGTAAGAGAGAGTAAAAAGAGAGTGGATGAGGAGTTTGGAAGGAATTTGAATGCAAAGTGGAGGGAATGTAAATGTTCTGGAAGGAGGTAAAGAGAGCTAGACAGGGTGGGTGCCAACGAAGTCAGTGGGGGTGTGAAAGATAAAAATGGTAGATTACTAGTGGAGAAGGGAGAAAAAATAAACAGATGGAGAGAACACTTTAATGAACTTTTGAACACAGAGAATGAAAGTAATGCAAGTATAAGTGGCTGGGGAATGGCGGGGAGAAGTAGGGTTGTGAGAAGAGAGGAAGAAATCAGTAGGAGGGAAGTGGTGGAAGCAATAAAGAAAGTTAAAATGAGGAAAGCCCCAGGAATTGATGGAATGTGTGGTGAAATGCTGAAGCATGGGGGAGAGATAGTAATAGAATGGATGTTTAAGGTGTGCAGATTGGCGTGGGAGGAGGGTAGAATCCCGGGGATTGGAAGTCAGGTATAATTATTCCTCTGTACAAAGAAAAAGGGGAAAAAGCAGTGTGTGGTAATCATAGGGGCATTTCCCTTCTCAGTGTAATAGGAAAAATATATGGTAGGATACCTATTGACAGAGTCATGGAAATAACAGAGGAATTAGTTGGAGAAGAACAGGGAGGTTTTAGGAAGGGAAGAGGTTGTGTAGACCAGATATTCATTCTTAGATACTTAGTGGAAAAGTTTCTAGAGAAGAGAAAGAAGTTGTATGCAGCCTTCATGGATCTGAAGACAGCATATGACAGGGTGGATAGACAAGGATTGTGGAAAGTATTAAGAATATATGGAGTGGATGGGAAGTTGTTGAAGGCAGTGAAGAGTATGTATGAGGGTGCTAAGGCTGCAGTGCGTGTGGATGGCAAACTGAGTAAATCTTTCCATTTGAAGGTTGGATTGAAACAAGGATGTGTCATGTCTCCATGGTTGTTCAATCTGTACATGGATGGGGTTATAAAAGAGGTACAAGGTCGGACAGTGAATGTTGGAGTGGCCCTAGTGAGAGAGGGCAGGGTTTGGAAACTACCTGTACTGTTGTTTGCAGATGATACTGTGTTGTTGAGCGAAGATGAAGGGGAGCTGCAAGGCTTGGTGGATGAGTTCGGGAGAGTGTGTAAGAAACGGAATCTAAAGGTGAATGTAGGGAAGAGTAAAGTGATGGTCTTCGAGAGAAGTGAAGCCAGTGAATGTACAGTGAGATTGGATGGGGGGGATATGGAGAATGTGAGTGCATTTAAGTAGTTGGGTAGTGTGATGAGTAAGGATGGAAGTCTGGAGGGTGAAGTGCTTGAAAGGGTGCAGCAGGGAAGGAAGGTTGCTGGTTCGTTGAAAGCAGTGATAAGAAACAGGGAGGTGAGCATGGAAGTGAAAAAGTTGTTACATGACAGTATTGTGATACCAACTTTAACATATGGAAGCGAAGCTTGGACCCTGTTGGAAGGACGGAAGTCAAGAGTGAGAGCAGTGGAAATGAGTTATTTGAGAGCAGCATGTGGAGTCATGTGGAGAGACAGACTAACAAATGAGGAAGTGAAGGAGCATTGTGGTGTGGTTGTGGACGTGATAGGAAGCATTAGGAGAAACACTTTAAGGTGGTTTTGCCATGTGGAGAGGATGGAGAGTGAAAGACTGACGAGGAGAGTGTATGTGAGTGAGGTGGAGGGGGCGAGAGGGAGGGGGAGGCTGAGGATGAGATGGAGGGATGGAGTGGAGAGGTACATGAGAGAGGGGGGTGTGAGTTGAGAGTGGGGTAGTGAAATGGCGGGGGACAGAGCGACATGGAGGCAATTTGTTTGTGGCCACCCCATGCGGGATTGAGGCATCTGGCAATAGATAGATAGATAGTTTGTGGGTGATTTTGCTTCTGTGCAGATACAGATGTACGTATTTATTTATTTATTTATTTATTTTTTGTAATAGCTTGTTGGTAGGCTTTAACTGAAGTTCTTCATTATTCATCATAAAGCTGCCCTACAACACCTGACATTTGGCAGCCTAGTGGTGGAGCACTTTACGTGAGTCAGGGTGACGGCTGTAGTTTACAGGAACACTTTAAATAATGCTGATATTTTTCTGTCTTGTAAAATGCTGCTAGGAGCATAAGCTGGTCTTCTACACAATGGTGTGAATTATGGTATCCTGGCCTTGAGCTCTCATGCCTCAAGGGAGATCATATGGCATTGACTGTTACTATATCCAGTTTGTGTTTATATATGTGTTTATTTCCATTTAAAGTTGTATTAGCAGGCACTCATCCAAGATTTTTCATGAAGAGTGCCTGTATATAATAAAATGCTTATGTGTCTCTACAGTTCTTGAAAAATGTAGTCAGTACTTTGCTGTTTCATCTGTAGTATAAGTACCTTCAGTACTTTTTAAATTATATATTCTTTTAATCATTCACTTCTTCTTGACAGGATTTTGCATCATGCAGAGAAATTCTGCTGAGGAGAGGGGAAGAATTTATGAAAAGCATGCTAGAAAGCCGAAAGAAAATACTGCGGTCCAGTAATAACTTAATTAAAGATGGTATGGTTATTCTCACTCACTCACGATCAAGAAATGTTCTAGCAGTGATGAAAGAGGCAGCCAAGCAAGGGAAACAGTTTACTGTGTATGTCACAGAATCTCGTCCTGATTGTTCAGGGTAAGTACTAAGTACTGTAAGTGTATTATATTTTCTTTTTTCAATATAGTAGCAAATTCAGTAGTACAGTACCTCTGCTTACGCAGACAGCTTGACTAGGCACCCATTACCTTTGGTATAAATGAACGAGGTACAGTATTTTAGAAAAACCACATAGTGATACAGTATTTACGCTGCCATCTTGTGCAGCACTTCTGCCTTGATGAATATGGATGCAGTCAAGGCTAACCCACTGTCAATTTACTGTGGTATTCTGTGTAAAAAATGCAAGCCGATGAGTGCAGTGAGTTTTATCTACGGTTCAGTGGTATCCAGTGACTTTGCAGACTGCCTATGTCTCCAGTGCTGTGCTAGTGACTTATGGTTTGGTTATGCCTTGTTTCCATCTCTATTAGCCCTACCAGTGACTCTTACTTTGACCACACAGTGTTTACATCTCCAGTAGCCCTGCCAGTGACTCGTACTTTGACCACATAGTGTGTACATCTTCATTATCCCTGCCATTGACTCTTACTTTGGCTGCATAGTGTGCACAACTCCATTAGCCCTGCCATTGACTCTTACTTTGGCTGCACAGTGTGCACATCTCCATTAGCCCTGCCAGTGACTCTTACTTCACCTGCACAGTGTGTGCATCTCCATTGCCCTGCCAGTGACTCATGCCTTGGTCATACAGTGTATCTCCAGTGGATCCTGCCGTGAACTTTTTTTGGTGTGTGTGTGTGTATGATTTCGTGCTAATGACTTTTGCTAGGGGTGGTACTGTACCAAGCTGTATGCTGTCAGTGACTTGTGCTACCCTGTCAGTGACTTGCTTTAGTTGTACTGTGTGGATGTCTCCATTAGCTCCATCGGACCCTGCCAGTGACACTTGCTATGATTGTACAGTGTGGGTGTCTCCATTGGACCCTGCCAGTGACACTTGCTATGGTTGTACAGTGTGGGTGTCTCCATTGGACCCTGCCAGTGACACTTGCTTTGGTTGTACAGTGTGGGTGTCTCCATTGGCTCTATTGGACTCTGCCAGTGACTTGTTTTGGTTATACATTGTGGATGTCTCCAGTGGACCTTGCCAGTGACTTGTTTTTGATGTGTGTGTGGTGCCATGCTGGTGACTTTTACTAGAAGCGGTACTGTACTGTACATTATTGTGCTCTGCCAGTGACTTATGCTACCCTGCCATTGACTTTCATCTCATCATGGCCGATCATCTGCCACAACACCAACAAACTCTTCCCTTCACACCGCAACCAGACAAAGTGGCCTTACCAGACAACCCACTGGCACCAGCCAAAGCTTCGTCAGATGATGGTGAGGGGTTTGAGTTCTTTGAGGGTAAAACCTAACACCTTTATAGAGGAGGTGAAGGCAAGTCACTGCCTCAACTCCTTGGCCTCAGATCCCCTCTCTCCCTTATTGAACCAGTTTTTGTTTTTGTCACTTTTTTTTCTCTCACTGTTTATTGCTTTAAAGTTCTTTAATGTCACTGTCCTATGTCAGTCAGACCTCTGTACAGTATGTTTTCCCATAGGAAGCATATTTGTAGTGTAGGTGGGGTCATGGGGGTTTTTAGTAAACAAATACCAGCTGGAGACTTGGTTAACACATTACCATTATTATAATGGGTTAAAGGGAGTAGGCTATAGCACAGGCCGATCAGGGCAGTACTTCTGAGAAGGATGGGAATGGTGGTGATACACGGGAGAGCTGGAACTCCTGTTTCACTACCCATCAGGATTTCCTGACCATCCCCCCTTGCTGACCTTTTTGAGCATGATGCTAACATGGCGAATAGGCCAGCATACTCTCTCAAACACTTTTCTGTAACCATCTCATGTACTACTCTACATGTGCCTTACATTCCACACAACATACTCCACTACATCACAGGGGTTGATACCAGCAAAGACGTGCAGCCAGAAAACTTTGCCTCCGCTACCTAGTGGTGGACCTGAGGGGAAGCGTGCCGTGGGATCTGCCAGCATAGTTTTTCGGACTGGGATGGGATGGGGCACTGATCTATGCCAGAGGATACAAGGCATTGTGGTTTGCAGGCTGCTGCTTCTGCCCAATAGGAAGGGGCCCGAACGTGGGAGTAGCGCCCCAGGATGCTGCCCTATCAGTGGGTGTGTAATGGTGGGGCAGTTTTAGTGCCAAGGTGTGTTTGGAGGGTGTCCCTGTTGATGTCCTGGCAGGGTGCCCCAAATCCACTGCCACAGCCACTGGCCACTGCTGGTGGGCTATGGGTCCCTGGTCCCATGCCTGGACTTGGGACTGTACAGGTAGGTGGGGCCTGTGGTCTGTCTCCTCCTTTATTTTATCCAACTTATAACAAAAATGAGAGAGAGAGAAAAAACCAGCCTGAGAAAATCAAATCACCTAAGGAGTTCAGAGTTGCACTGTGGAATGAGGGTAGATTGAGGGGGTAGAAGTGGGGAGAGGGGAGGGAAGTAATGAAGATGATGAGTAGGAGGTGGGTTGATGTCAGTTGTGTACAGGAAGTCAAGTACAGTTCAGCCTTGTTATGCAATAGGGTTGCATCAAGTAGAGACCTACTGCATAATAAATTATCACATAACGAGGTCGATATAAAATGGGTTCAGTGGAGTTAGGGAGGGTGACCTCAGCCATGAAACCTAAATGATCCAAAAAACCACTGTCATCCACCTGATGTTTGTCCTATGTCAGTATGAGTTGTCACCAAGGGTCCTCCCCTTCCTTTCAGGCTGGGAGACAGTTGGAAGGCCTGGAGGATCACCACACAAAAAGTTATGTTATCATTTCCCTTAATATCACTTGTTGCACTATTTGTCAAACGCTTGTGCTGTTATTTGGTGATAGCAGTTGTGTTTCAGTGACCTTTCATGCACAAAATAAAATGAAAGGCTGACGATCACAGCCAGTGAAAACATTGGGAGCCATCTCGGCTCAGTCAGTGGGGTAGAGGCCCCCCATGAGGACATTGGTTACCTAAGGATGACATGATTTCCAAGTCACAAGTTTCAGTAATTCACACACAAAAAGGTATCACATCACTTATTATTGCACACTGTGCTATTTGTTAAGCACTTGTGGCAATTGCACTGTTATCTGATGATAACATTGGTGTTTCAGTGGCCTTTCATGCACAGAATAGAGGGAAAGGCAGTGGTCCCGGCTAGTGTAAACACTGGGTGGGCATCCTGGCTCAGTCTGCTGAGAAGAAGCCAGTTATGAGGTTAATAGTCATGTAAGATTGCCATGATTTCTGAGTCAGAAGTTTGCATATCTCGCACGCAAAAAAGTTTCACTTTGCTTAATATTACACATTGCACTATTTGATAAGCACTTCCGTTGTTGTGTGATGATAATGGTGTTCCAGTGGCCTTTCATGCGCAGAATAATATGGAAGGGAATGATCACAGCCAATGTAAACACTGGGCCACCATTTTGGGCTTGTGTGCCTCACCGCATGAGATTCTCAGAGGCAGCCATTGAAAATATCATCGTAGTGAAATTGCAGTTTTTTCCAGCTTTGTGCTGAGACAGGGTATAACTTTTTAATTATCATTGTAATGATTTATCACGTAACCAAGTGTTGTATAACAAGGCTGCACTGTAATGAGGAGGGTCAGCTAGAATGATTGCAGGGAGGGGCTGAATATTTACACTATTTTGGCAGGGAAGTGTAGATGGATTTGGTGGTGTGGGTGTACTGGTTGAGGAGAAGTGGGTGGCATATCATGAATATAGTTAAAGTAAATGAAAGGATTATCGCATTGAAAATATTGTTTGGTAAACTCATGACTTCAGTTTTATCGGCATGTGCTCCACAGGCTGGTTTGGATGATGTACAGAAAGATTGATTCTGGGATGACTTGATATGTGTGGTTGGTCATATGGGGGATGATGAAATTGTAGTTTTTGGAGGTGACTTAAATGGTCATGTGGATGAAGCAGCTCAAGATATGAAGGGGTACATGAGGGAAGCGCATATAATACGAGGAATTTGGAAGGAGCAAGAATACTCATGTTTGGGGAGGCAGTGAAAATGATTGTGTGCAACACACATATTAGGAAAATAGAGAACATGTTGGTTACATATGAGTCCTGGGGGAAATAGTATTCAGATTGACTATTTCCTGGTCAGCATGGCTGATAGGAGGCTGGTGAGGGATAATAAAGTTAAAGAGAACGAAGAGTGTGTGCAGCAACACGGATTACCTATATGTGACATAGTGCTAACCTCTAGGCTGCGGCAGCCCTAAATATTTACTATGTCTGTGGTGCAGGCAGACCAGTTTAAAAAATCATATTTTCATCATTTGTATTGACCCATTTCTCACTGGTGATTTCCAGCCCACTTATCAAGCATAAACATGCAGTAGGCATGAAAAATGATTGGAAAGTTCACAGTATTTCACGTGGCTCTTCTGAATGTACAATGCATTCTACCGATCAGCATTTCCGGAATGCTATACACAGCCGAGGGTTTAAGGAACAGGTGGTGAAGAAGAGGGCCTGTGCACCCAGGAGGAAAATGTTGAGGTTGATAAACCAGGCAGTAAGGGATGCCTTCTATAATGAAATCAGTTGAGCGGTGGCTGAATGTAAAGCTGTTGACAAGTGTTAATGAACAGTAAATAGCTCCCAAGAATAATCTCTTGAGAGCTGCTGATTCAGTGTGTGGATGGATAAGGTAACATGGTGGTGGGATGAGAGTGTGGAAGCTACACTGCTTGCCACCAATCTCAGTAGCGTGGTTGGAGGCACTTGTTGGGAAGTCAATGATGGATTATTTAATACAACCAGAATAAAGTCGTGAGACATATTATCAACGAAGGTGAGTTACACCACTCTTGGGTTACTGAATTTTATTGTACAGTTATCTTGATAGTGATTTACAAACGAGCTTAGCGTGACGGCCAGTCTCCCCTTTCTCCTTACTTTGCCCTAATTGTGCTCTCGGGCATTCTCTATCCCCTTCTCTCATGTGAAGGGCTTCTCTCTGCCATTATATACAGGTGGGAAAGGATGTTTAGGTAAGGTAGTAGTGTCTAATCGATCTCCTGTGGGCTTCCACGTGTTTGAATACATCATGAGTTTCTTGGTTGTTTGGACTACGAGGATATTTTGAGAAACATCACATGTTAGGATTCTTGATAGTCTGGGACAACAGACTGAGTACAGATATCATGTGAAATCAAACACTACATCCTGTACATTGTGTTATGAAATATATACTAATGCCTATATACAGTAATATCTACATACTTGGCTGTGAAGTGTAGGGCTGGAAAGCGCAAAATCTGAGTATCAGAGATTTTTATTAGATAACCTAATTAGCATTGAAAGGAAGAATATGGTATTTAAGGTGACAGGTTGGGTGAAGGGAGATACAGGGATATCAGAGGTGAGCAGTGTGTGGAGAAAGACGAAGGAAAGGTAGTGGCGGACGGTGAGGATATTAAAGAAGCATGGAGAAAGCATTATAACTGGTGACTTAAAGAGTTCAGCTGGTACAAAGAAGGTTTGGAGTCAGTGGATTCAGTGTTTGACCCTTGGCCATTTATTTGATGCTGGCACTGTGAGCAGGGCAATAGGCAGGATGCAGTTGGGGAAGGCATCAGGTGTATCTGGGTTGACTGCTGGAATGCTGAAGGCCTCAGGAGATATAGAAGTGGGTTTACTGACTGATTTGATAAGTAAGATTATTTATGAGTGTTTTGTCCTAGATGACCAACTGAAGAGTGTGATTTAAATTGTGTACAAGGGAAAGTGTGATGCCCTGGAAAGAGGAAATTGTAGAGGCATAAAACTTTTGAAACATGTAATGAAGGTAATTGTCTGGCCCAGATCAAGATTATTGGGGGTACCTTCAAATGTTGTCTATAGTTTTGTTCTTGGTGACATTTGAAAGCTAAGAATATGTAGATTAAGAATCTGCCAGGTGCCCTCTTGTCACCCATGAACATTTTGAGTACTTTAAGATCGCATCCAAGATAAACCGCCAGCTACGAAATGTGCTGAAGTGATGCTTCAAAACCTAAAAAAATGTGCGGCAATAGTACAGTTTCCATTATTTCCATGAACTACTTGACGCTGAAAATGTTTGTTTATAGAATTGCTTTTCTAATCAGTCATCTAAATCAAGTTAGTAAATGAAATGGTGAAATAATGGTTTCACTGCACTGGCTCATTGCATTTTTGCATGCTCACTTCTGCTCTGCTCATTATTCTTTATCTGTCTATCTTATTTTTGTGTTGGTAAACACATGGTATTTTTTTCAGGCATTTTGTCTGGACATGTGGAGAGGATGGAGAGTGAAAGATTGACGAGGAGAGTGTATGTGAGTGAGGTGGAGGGGGCGAGAGGGAGGGGGAGGCCGAGGATGAGATGGAGGGATGGAGTGGAGAGGTATATGAGAGGGGGGTGTGAGTTGGGAGCGTGGTAGTGAAATGGCAGGGGACAGAGTGACATGGAGGCGATTTGTTTGTGGCCACCCCGTTCGGGATTGAGGCGTCTGGCAATAGATAGATAGATAGATTTTGTATATTGACTGGTAATGACTGATGGTGGCAGTATTGAATAATGCTTTCATGGTCATGGTAATTTCTGCAGACGAAAAGGAAAAGGCATTATATGAATGTGATTGTCCAATAACATTGTGTTTGATTACTCCATTAATTATCAACTAACTGAATTTAACTTTCAGGTAGAAAAATTGTGCAGTGCCTGGTGGTGGATTTGGCAGAAGAGTAGTATGTAGTATGTGGTGCAGGGTGAATGCTTAATATTGCAGGGATGAAAAATGACTGACAGCCACTGTTATTTTGCATTTAAATACAACTGCTGTGATAAACAAGACCGACTGATTGGATTAGCAGTAGTATTAGGCGCAGTAAAATTTATAGTGATGTGAAAGCAGATCACCCTGAAGAAAATGTGGTCACAGATGAGAACTTTAAAATACAGTTCTGTGCCACAAGTCACGTGTTTCCCACTTAAATCAATCATGCACGTACAAAAACACCTAAAGAGAAATGAAAAGCAAGCATTTAGTGAACCAAGTCCATCAAAAAGAACAAGACTCTCAGTGGATAAGCAATTTTAATTCCATGATCACTGCATCTTTTGTGGTGAAGATTGTTTGTAAATTAAAGATCCTAAAAACTCTTCAAGATGGAGACCAGCTTATATGTGTCGTGAAATTATTGGGACAAGGCATAGTTGTCCAAAGATTCCATCCTCAGCATCTATACAGAAAGAAATGACGAGTGGGCTGCTGATGTTAGACTTCGTCTGGAAGGAGCTGTCAGTGACCCCCATGCAGCTGATGCAGATATCATGTAGACTGCAGGTTGAAATTCATGTTGCCAACTTCAGTAGGATCAGCTGGTAAATTCAGTGTTGATAACTGTGATAAAGATGGTGCATTGGAATCAGTTCTTCATGCCATGACAAAAGACAAAACAAGTATTTGGAATTCTGTTTAATTATTTGATACATACAGAGCATCTGGTGGTACAAGTATGTCAAAATGGTTTGTAATTCAAAAAGTCAAGGACTACCTTGGGGAAGACCTGCTCATGTTGACATCTTCAGGTTTATCTAGCATATTAATCTTTTGGTGTAAAGCATCAGAATTCTTGAGACTGGTTGGTAACACTGAGCTCTGTAGTATGGAGAGGGTACCTCTGCCACAAGCGTGTGATTTTGGCCGCCATATTGAAACACCTACACTCATTGCTTGTAATACAAAAACATGTATGGATTGTGACCCCCCCTTAGTTCAGCGAAGTAAATGAGGTACATTTAGCCACTGAGTATAAAACAATGCCATATGTTGTTGCAGTGCAGAATTTACCCTTTACAGCACTAAGGCAGAGAAAGGCAATGGCAGAAAGGGAAAAGATAGTGTGGTATTAACGTTGAAATGATAGTGATGTTGAAGCTGTTTTGTATCGAAATAATGATGTTGAAATGGTGTGGGAAGTCCTTAGACTATCCATGTCATGAAACTGAATGTTCAGATTGATAAAGGCCAGAAGAAACGTGGAAATATCTACAAGAGGGTGTGAACAGAAGAGAAGAGGACATGGAGAGAAAGACGAGATAAATGGGTTCCTTTTCGTGGCCTCACTCATGCAGAGATACTGGGGAAGAATCCTCCCGCCCCACCCCAGGGGGCAGTAATGTTAGAGAAGTAGCAACAAGATATATTTCTTACTTGTATCCGTAAGCTGCATAGTGGACCATGGCATTATATTTTCTGGAATCATCAGTTGCTTTAAAAAACCCACAGAGCAGCTCAGTACAAGAATGCAGGCATCAGGTGTGGTGTAACGTGGCTGCCACTACACCAACGCCGCCCTGGCGGCTACATAAATTACTTGGTCCTAGCCTTGAGAAAGCCTCTCCATACTATAGAGCTCAGTAGTTGATAACCAGGAAGTTGAGGTAGATGATGCATTCTCCTAGAACAGAGTATCTTGTCAGATATAAAAGGTGTAGTTGCACAGAAATCTCATTACTCCACAAAAATCAGTCTAAACGAGGCATTAAAAACAGCAAGCAGTACTATGCTCCTATAGCATCTGTTGTCTCCAATGTTTTGGTTAACAATCCAACTAGCCTGCATGTGGCTCTGGGGATGCTAGTGAGGAAATCTAAGCAACTCATAAACTATTTACAGGCTTTCAATGTCACATGCTCATACGATGAAGAGCTCAGATTCAAAAAGTTTGCAGCAATGACAGCAACTCAAAATTCAAATCTGAAAGCCATCACAGATGCTAAAAATGGCCTTGTACAAGTTATTGTTGATAATTTTGATGCAGATATCTCATCTCAAACTGGGAAGTTATCAACACATTTTCTGGCAGTCCTTGTAGCCTAAACAGCAGCTGGTCAGGAGAGAAGGGATGGTGATGAAAGCCCCAGGTTTTGTCATATGAAGAAAGAAGACATGTCCCAGCCAATTGACTATGATTTCCAAAGTAACCAGATGTGGTAGTAACCGCTTCATTGAAATTGGTGATACCCCTCAAATTAACACATCAAGTTTTGTCACGAGAACATGCAGGATCAGTTGAAATAGGTTTCCTGAAGTCCTCATCAATGAAAATTCCCTTGAATTTAACGGTTACAATATTGCTGAAGCTCAAAGACAAGGTCATAGCCTACAGCTCAGAATGACTGCTGAATGCATACCACTCATTGACTTGGTTCCTTCAGATCCAGACACAATGATGACTGCACTTGTTCAAGCACAGCAAATGACAATGGCGACTGGTCAAGATTTTGTACTCTTCACCTACGATCTACATCTCTTTAAAATTGCATGGAAGATACTTTGGGCATATCTAGAACAATTCAAGAATGTCATACTACGTTTTGGTTCCACTCATAATTTGGAAGGTAAAGAGCATCCTTTAGTATACTTTCTCACAAACATGAATGTTCATCATAATGAAACTATGTAATTTCATATCATTTTACAAGAGATTCCCCCATCCCCCCCCACCCCCAATATCTAGGCCTAATTAAGACATGTGGTTTAAGCTTGGTACAGTTTTATGGATGTACAGTTTAGTCATATATAGGTAGAATTTCACTGCTGTGTTGGTAATAAGTTTGGTATTTCCATGGTCTTTTGATACTTGTAAAGTGTTGATTAATGTTCATTTTCAGCTATATAGAAGCTTAATATGCATTTTATGGTGCATATCAATAAATTTTTCTTGTTTTGAAATGTTAGAAACATGATCTGGCTTAATACTTCATCAGAATTTACATTTGATATGATCGAATATTTTTTTCCAAAGTGGAGGAGTCTGTAGCATGGGCCGAACAGGGTGGTACTCCCGAGGGGAATGGGAATGCTGGTGATAGGGAGAGCTGGAGCTCCTGTTTCACTAGCTACCTAACCATCCCCCTTTGCTGACCTTTTCAGTGTGACAGTAACATGGAGAGTAGACCAGCATACTCTCCCAAACATTTCCTCTAACTGTCTGATGCACTACACCACATGCGCTTTACATATCATACAACATATCCCACTATGTTACAGGGATTGACACCAGCAAGGGCTTGCGGCCAGAAAACTTTGCCCCCACTACCTAGTGGCGGACTTTTGGGAGGAGGCGTGACGGGGGTTCCGCCAGCATAGATCATGGGTTGGGGCGAGATGGGGCTTGAACCTGTGCTAGAGGGTACAGGGCATTGCGGTTCCCAGGCTGCCGCTTCTGCCCAATAGAGAGGGGCCCGAACCTGGGAGTAGCACCCCAGGAGGCTGCCCTATCAGTGGGTGTATAATGGTGGGGCAGTTGCAGTGTCAAGGCGCGCTTGGAGGGTGTCCCTGCAGCTGTCCTGGCAAGGTGCCTTGAGGCCACTACCACAGCCACTGGTAAACTTGTGGGCTAGGGGTCCCAGATCCATTACCTGGACCTAGTACTGTGCAATGGGAGGGGCCTGTGGAATGTTTGCCCCCCCTTTTATCTTACTGACTATGACTTACAAATATAAGAATCAAAAGAATCAAAGCAAGTCTGAGGACAGTAAATCACCCAGGGGGTTTAGAGTGGGTTCGTAGAATGTGGGAAGTTTGAGGGGAAGAGCGGGGGAAGTCGTTGAGGCATTCAGTAAGAGGTGGGTGGATGTGGCATGTTTGCAGGAAGTCCAGTACAGGGGTGGATCAGCCAGAAAGATTGTTGGGAAGGATTGCTACTATAAGTTGTTTTGGCAGGGGGGAACTGATGGATATGGGGGTGTGGGTGCATTGGTCGCAGAGAAATGGGTGGAATATGTTATAAATGTTATGAGAATAAGTGATAGGATATTAGTAGTGAAAATTTTGATTGGTAGGAAAATGGTTGTAATTATATCGGCATGTGCTCCACAGGCAGGATTGGATGACGCAGAGAAGGATAGATTTTGGGATGATTTAATACGTGTAGTGAGTGGTATGGGTGATGAGGTAGTGGTTCTGGGAGGGGATTTGAATGGTCATGTGGGTGAAACAGCTCAAGGTTATGAAGGAGTCCATGGGGGATGTGCATATGGTGTGAGGAATGCAGAAGGGGAAAGAATACTTGAGTTTGGGGAGGCTACGGACATGATTGTGTGCAACACACATTTTAGAAAAAGAATGAGTTGTTTGATTACATACGAGTCCGGGGGAAATAGCAGTCAGATAGATTATTTTCTGGTCAGGAGGGTTGATAGGAGGTTACTGAGGGATGTTAAAGTTATAGGAAGTGAGAAGTGTGTGCAGCAGCACAAACTATTGATATGTGACATGGTGCTTAAAGAACAAGTGATGAGAAAGAGGACATATGTACCTAGGAGGAAAATATGGAAGCTGGGAAACCAGTCCATAAGGGATGCCTTTTATAGTGAGATGAGGAGAGTGGTGGCTGAACAGGGAGCCATAGATAGAGGCGTTAATGAACAGTATAGAGCCCTTAAGAACAACCTCTTGAGAGTTACCGATGCAATGTGCGGTTGGACAAGAGGCCAACCAAGACATAAAGTAACTTGGTGGTGAAATGAGGGTGTAGAAGCCGCAGTTAAGGAGAAAAGAAGGCTTTTCCGGGAAAGGAAGAAGGGTGGTGACAGGGAGGAGTACTTGGCTGCCAAGCGTAGGGCTAGAAGAGAGGTATACAGGGCGAAGTCTGAGTCACAGATACTTTTACTTGATAATCTAAATCATGGGGATAGGAAAAATATGATTTTTAGGGTGGCAGATCAGGTGAAGAGGGATAATCGGGATATTGTAGGTGAGCAGTGTTTGAAGAATGATGATGGAAGGGTTGTGGTGAACAGTGGGGATATTAAAGATGCATGGAGAGAGCATTATAGCTGGTTGTTGAATGAGGAGTTTGATTGGGATAGGGAAGGTTTGGAGCCAGCAGATCCAGTGTTTGGCCCTTGGCCTTTGATTGGCACTGCTACTGTGAGTGAGACAATAGGCAGGATGCGGGTGGGGAAGGCAGCAGGTGTGTCTGGGTTGACTACTGAAATGTTGAAGGCCTCGGGAGATACTGGGGTGAGGTTAGTCCCTGACCTGATAAATATGATTATATATGAGTGTGTTGTCCCAGATGATTGGCTGAAGAGTGTAATTGTAAATGTGTACAAAGGGAAGGGTGATGCCCTGAAAAGGGGAAATTCTATCTATCTATCTATTGCCAGACGCCTCAATCCCGAACGGGGTGGCCACAAACAAATCGCCTCCATGTCACTCTGTCCCCTGCCATTTCACTACCACGCTCCCAACTCACACCCCCCTCTCTCATATACCTCTCCACTCCATCCCTCCATCTCATCCTCGGCCTCCCCCTCCCTCTCGCCCCCTCCACCTCACTCACATACACTCTCCTCGTCAGAGGTATAAAGCTCGTAGATCAGATAATGAAAATAATTGAGAAAGTTCTAGAAGGTATGATTAGAGAAAGAGTGAATATTAATGAGATGCAGTTTGGGTTTATGCCAGGCAGAGGGACCACTGATGCCATATTCATTGTTCGACAGCTACTGGAAAAGTATATTGGAAAGAAAAGGGAATTGTATTTTGTTTTTGTTGATTTGGAAAAGGCCTTTGACAGAGTCCCTTGACAGGTGGTGAAGTGGGCGATGAGAAAGCTAGGGTTGGAAGAGTGGCTGGTTAGGGTGGTTATGGCCATGTACGTAGGTGCTTGCACCCAAGGTATGATTAGAGAAAGAGTGAATATTGATGAGATGCAGTTTGGGTTTATGCCAGGCAGAGGGACCACTGATGCCATATTCATTGTTCGACAGCTTCTGGAAAAGTATATTGGAAAGAAAAGGGAATTGTATTTTGTTTTTGTTGATCTGGAAAAGGCCTTTGACAGAGTCCCTAGAGAGGTGGTGAAGTGGGCGATGAGAAAGCTAGGGTTGGAAGAGTGGCTGGTTAGGGTGGTTATGGCCATGTACGTAGGTGCTTGCACCCAGGCAAGAGTGAATGGAGTTTTGAGTGATGAGTTTTCTGTGAATGTTGGTGTGCATCAGGGGTCAGTTTTGAGTCCCTTGTTGTTTATCGTGGTACTTGAAGCCCTCTCACGTGACTTCAGAGATGGACTTCCTTGGGAGATGTTGTATGCTGATGATTTGGTGTTGACTGCAGAGAATGAAAAGGAGGCAGAGGAAAGATTTAAGAAATGGAGAGATGGTATGGGGCACAAGGGCTTAAGGGTAAATGCAGATAAAACAAAAGTGATGATGTCTGGGGTTGGTGGCAGTACAATCAGAGGAGAATGAGAGTGGCCATGTGCAGTTTGCCACAAAGGTGTGAGAAGTAATTCCATCTTGTGTAGTGTTTGTGATAAATGGGTGCACAAGAGATGTAGTGGTATTAGAGGTAGACTGCGAGATATTGCTGATTTTATGTGTGCGGCGTGTTGGGGAGAGCAGGTCGAGATTGTTAGGCGTGAAAGGATTGAACTTGCTGGTGAGTCTCTTGAGTGTGTGGAAGAGTTTTGTTATTTGGGAGACATGTTATGTGCCGGAGGTGGGGCTGGAACTAGCTTGGTTGCTAGGGTGAGAAGTGGTTCGAAGAAGTTCAGGGAGCTGTTGCCTCTCCTGACATTGAGAGGACTCTCTTTACATGCTAATGGGTCATTGTATGCAGCATATGTTAGGAGTGTGATGCTGTATGGTAGTGAGACCTGGGCAGTAGAGGAAGAGGATATTCGCAGGCTTAAACATACAGAAATGACAATGATTAGGTGGATGTGTAGTGTGTCCCTGCGTGCAAGGCCTGGGGGTCTGGGTTTACGATGGAAGTGTTGAAAGGTAGGATGGGACTGGAGTGTATTGGTGTTGTGATGAGGAGAGGTAGGCTGAGGTGGTTTGGACATGTGGAAAGGATGTGGGATGATAATTGGGTGCAGAAGGTGAGAAGTGTTAATATTGAGGGAGGGGTTGGGAGGGGTAGACCGAGTAAGACATGGGACAAGGTCATTAAGTGTGACTTAAGGGTTAAGGGATTGAACAGAGAGGCTGCCAAAGATTGGGCAGTATGGAGAGCCACCATTATGTGACCAAGGCCGACGCATGCAAGCATGTTGGAGCCTTCAAAAATGAAACAAAACGAAATGAGTCATTTCATGGCCCCATTTTAATTATCAGCATTATCATGCAGCATTTGGTTGCAAATGCTTCTCACGAGGTTTTGGTGCACAGTTACTGCAAAAATATGTAAACTTACACAATTCATATGTGTATTACGTTGTGAAAGCAACTTCTTTCTAATGCAACATCCATCTTGGACGCAGTCTTGAATTATGCAAAATGCTCAAGGGTGACAAGGTAGATTCTTAATCTATGCATTCTTAGCTTTCAAATGACACCAAGATCAAAACTATACACAACATTTGAAGGTTCATCCCAGTATCTGCTGGACTATAATGGAGATGTCCTAGAAGTTATGATAAGGGAAAGAGTGAATATTGATGAGATGCAGTTTGGGTTTATGCCTGACAACAGGACGACTGATGCCATATTTATTAGCTGACACTTCAAGAAAAATATATACGATATGGAGAAGGCCTTTGATAGAGTCCCTGGGAAGATGGTGAAGTGGGCAATGAGAAAGCTTCAGATCAAGGAGTGGCTTGTTGGAGTGGTTTTGGCTGTGTAAGTGGGTGCTCGTACCGAGGTGGGAGTGAATGGAGATTTGATTGATGAACCTTCCATGAGTGTTGGCGTGCATCCCCGGTCAATCTAGAGTCCCTTATTGTTTGTCATGGTGGTTGAAGCTCTCGTGTGACTTCAGAAATGGACACCAATGAGAGATGTTATATGCTGATAACTTGTCTTTGGTTGCAGATAATGAAAGGGAGGCAGAGGGAAGATTTAGGCAGTGAGAAATGGAATGGGGCACAAATGTTTGAGCATAAATGTCGATAAAACAAATGATGATATCTAGGGCTGTTAGCAGTATGCCAAAGTAGAGGAAGAGTGGCCATGTATGGTTTGCCCCAAGAGTGTGAGAAGTAACTCCATTTTGTGCAGTGTTTGAAATGTAGTGGTATTAGAGGTAGACTGTGAGATAATGCTGAGTCTGTGTGCGCAATGTGTTGGGAAGAGCGTGTAGAGATTCTCAGGTGTGAAAGGATTGATGTCACTGGAGAGTCTCATGATTGTGTGGAAGAGTTTTGTTATTTGGGGGACATGTTATGTGCTGGAGGTGAAGCTGGAGCTGTGGCTAGGGTAAAGAGTGGTTGGAGGAAGTTCAGGAGGCTGTTGCCTCTCCTGACATTGAGAAGGCTCTTTTTCCATGCCAAGGGATCTTTGTATGCAGCATGTATTAGAGATGTAATGAGATGTAATGCTGTATGGTAGTGAGATCTGGGCTGTAAAGGAAGAGGATATTCATTGGCTCAGACATACAGAAGTTTTAGTGACTAGAAGAATGTCTAGTGCGTCCTTGAGTGCGAGGCTTGGGAGGGGGCTAGGATTAATTGAAGAGTTCAGAAGAAGGATGGGAGAGGAGTGTATTGGTGTTGTGATAAGGAGGGGTAGATTGAGATGGCTAGGGCATGGTGAGAAGGTGGAGGATGATAATTGGGTGTGGAAGGTGAGAAGTGTGAGCAATGGGTGTGGGGTTGCAAGAAGCAGACCAAAAAAGATTTGGGTTGAAGTCATGGAGTGTAACCTCAAGGATAAGGGACTGAATAGGGAGGCTGCCAGAGATCGAGCAGCATGGAGACCTACAATTAGTTGATCAAGGCCCATGCATGCAAGCATGTTGGAGCCTTTATAAACAGTATGAAAGGGGCTTGCTTATGGAAATTCCTTGAATGTTTTTTACCGGATTAACACTTCAGCCACGTAAGTGGAGGTACTACTGTAATTGATTCATAGCAGGTAATGAATAATTCCCATTTATTTCCTCCATAATACATGTAGTACCATACTGAAGTTTACTGTTTAAAGCCAATAATGTTGGCATACAGAATTTTGCATTATATTTCTAGTCCTAATCCTGTTAAGTACTCAGACTTACAGTGGCACATATTCTGTGAGTCTTAAATATTTTGTACAGTATTGTTTTCATACACTACTTTCATGCCACATATCTCACATATTGGAGAAACACACATTACATGTGCATACATATATAGAAAGAAAACTTTTGCAGCATATGATTGTATTAGAATCAGAACATACTGTAGTCAGTTTACCAGCAGCACCCTGTGGAGAGAACAGAAAAGGACAGATTGACTAGGAAGTATAAAAGTGAAATGAAAGGGGAGGGGAAGGGGGAGACAGAGGATGAACTGGAAGGACAGGTTGGAAAGGTATGAGTGAGGATGGTGTGAGTTGGGAGGGCAGCCTGATGACAGAGACAGGGTTACATGGAGGCAGTTTGTTGTTGCCACTCCTTCTGATGTTAAGGGTTCTAGCTATTTTTAGATAATTTTCGGGGAACTTACCTTGAAGGTCATTCATTATCCTACGGTACGAGTATATGAGGTAAGGACTGGAACCTTTTTTAATCTTAATCACTGTGTAATTGAAGCACAAAATTTGATAACTACAGTACATACAAAATCCAAATCCCATGAAACTAAATAAAAAAATTACTGGAAGGATTAAGCTATCTAAATTTGGATCATTTATAATCAATTTATACAGAATGAAATATAATGAAAGACAGGAGTGCCAGTAATGTTATTCTGATTAATTAACAAAATTGTTAATGGCGGGGGACAGGGCA
This sequence comes from Birgus latro, assembly GCA_018397915.1. NCBI lineage: Eukaryota > Metazoa > Arthropoda > Malacostraca > Decapoda > Coenobitidae > Birgus > Birgus latro. The sequence continues at coordinate 14,657 of JAGKTI010003957.1, read as the reverse complement.
ACGTGGAAGCGATTTGTTTGTGGCCAACCTTTACGGGATTAAGGCGTCTGACAATAGATATACAGTATAGATAGATAGATAGTTAAGAACAAGCAAAGGAGTGGAAACCCACCAACTGTATAACATTCTGTATACTGTGCTTACTTTTACAATAGCTGATAAACTTTTTGCAGAAACAGAATGGCTGAGGACCTGAAAAGTGCAGGTATCCCATGCACAGTGATCCTGGATGCAGCAGTCGGTTACATGGTGGAACGAGTCAGTGCTGTCATGCTGGGGGCTGAGGGAGTCTGTGAGAATGGAGGCATTATCAACAAGGTATCTTTTGTGATCATTTCTTCGTCTGTTAACACTTTAGCCTCTTATGACTCATTCAGCAGTACAGTATCATCTGGTTTTTGCCGAAACAGAATATTAGAATTGTGGAATGGAGTGTATAGAAGTCCACACTGCCAAGTAGGGAAGTGGGGGTACCTTTCTTGTCTTAGTGGTAACGTTGCACATCCACACCACATATGGCCTGAGATTAAGTGCTGGTCAGGGCGGTGATTAATTTGTTAAGTTCCATTCTTTCTTCTGTATTGGTTGGCAACACTGTGGGCTGTAAGGCAAGACTTCATTGGCAGTGTCTCAGCTGTGAGGTTCCTGAGTGACCTGGCAGCATTCTTTTCCTTACATCCAAGGAGTGGAATGTAAATTCTGCTTCATAGCATCCTCATTGGTGGCCTCCAGTGCTATGTTACTATATGTGTGTGTTTTGTGCAAAATTTGCCAAGTTAACCCCTTCATTACCGCTCCCCCCACCCCCAGCCTCCCCTCTCTCCCTCCGTCAAACCGAATTCCCGGAAGTTCATGTGTGTGCGTGGGGGGTTATCATTTATCACAGGTGCGCTGTTTTTCATTTTATATTACTTTTATATTCTCAAGTACATGTTGACCACGAGATACACTGTGCATGATTTGAAATACATTTCCTATAGTAGTATACGTGTAGGGATATATATACTTTACTAAACTTTCATTGTTCCTATAAATATAGACTTTACAGACATAAAAAGGTATATACAGTACTCATATGTTGCTCCTCGTGGCGTTGATACACTGCAGGATGTACGTTGGGAAAGTCCAGGTGAAGTGTAGGTAGTGGAGGTGGCCTTTGATCTGCAAACGGATCCGACAAGAGGGTGAAGGCAAGTTCTGAGGGACTCTGCAACAATGGCGAGCCTACAGGGCTGGGATTTGAGCAATTATCTATCTCGCTTTCATCACTCGTACTCTCGCTATCACTGTCGTTTTCTGGTATATAATCATTGTCTGACTCACTCACTGATATATCTGATTGAGTTTCATTGTCGTCAGACTCATCTAACTCACTAGCAAGCTTTGTATCAAATTCGTCATCAGTATCAGATGACGCCATGATCATGCAAAAACAGCCAAAAAAAACACACACAGACACAGCATGCAGCTTGGGGGAAACTGAGGGGTTGCGGGTGAGAACTGGCTGCTGGTTGGTTGTGGGGCCTAGGAGGGTGGTTGTCATGGTAACCACGTGCTGATATGCCTAGTGCAACTATTTTTTTCTGTTTATATCATACTATATAGGTCTATGTATATGCCCAAAACATTAGAAATATTAAATCATATCCAAAATACCCAAATGATGTCAGTCATGGCCTGGCATGGACTCTGATATGGCCATGGCATGGCCATGACAAGGAGAATGACGTCAGAGTCAAGTTGCCAGTTCTTACAACCCAAGTCTCTCCAGTAACCCCCAAACCAACACTCCTACCCTCCTATACCTCCCTATGCTTATCAGGTTTACCACCGTAAACCTTACAATTATTCGGTTCCTCGCCAGAACTTTTTCTAGGTTTACAAGCGTAAACCTTATTGATTTCGGTAATGAAGAGGTTAATATAAAAGAAGATTAGTGTAACAGGTTGTATAAAAGTTTGCATTGCCAAGACAGTAGGTGTGAGGTACCTCTCTTGGCTTAGTGGTAATGTCATGCCACCACACTGTGTGGAGCCTGAGATCAAATTCTGGCCAGGGCAATGTTAATCCTATGAGATTTCTGGGGCGGCCAGATTATGTCTGCGCTAGAGTCAGCCACTCTCAAGCTGACCCACATCTTCATGGCACGTTTTTTTTCTTTGATCCCTCTGTGTATATACACTTTTCATGCTAGAATGTTGGTTCTGGTGTCATTTTAAAGCTGAATAGGTGTACTTTATTGCAGTATGTTCAAAAAAGGAGAAAAAATAAAATAAAATGTCAAAATGACAAGTTGAAGTTAGGCAAAAAACAAAAATTTTATACCATGCCATAGAAAAATATTCGGCAAAAAAAAAAAAACAATAAAGATATGTAAATCTGGTTTAAACTGTGCAAAACTAAAATGAATTACCTTTACAGTGATATATATATTATGGTAATTTTTGCCTTTTTGGGGGGCGGTAAAATGAAAGGAAAGAGATGTATAATTTTCTCTTAGTCGCGGCCGCATATTCACTTTGCACTGTTTTTCTGTGATTGGTCAGTGCAAATACACTTTTTACAATAGGATGCTGGTTGTGGTGTTATTTTGAAGCTGAATAGTTGTACTTTATCGTAGTATGTTCCAAAAAGAAAAACAAATGGAACAAAAAGTCAAAGTGACGAGCTGAAGTCAGGCAGAAACAAAAAATTTTATACTTTGCTGTAGAAAAATATCCACCTAGAATAAAGTAATAAAGAAACAAAGCCATGAATCAGATCAGCCATGTAGTACCTGCCATGTATAGAGTAACCATTCCACGACGTCACGCTTGAGTCTCTTTGTTTCGATGCCTAAACGCAATTTATGGTGAATATTTTACAAAAGTTTCTTAAAACGACGATTAAAAGCTTCATCGGAATATCTGAGGTTGGATTTGAAATGACGATCAAAATCGTCATCGGAATCTCAAAGGGTTGAGTTTTGTTCTGTCTACAGTTATACTGATCATGAGAGAGTAAATATTAAAGGGATGCAATATAGGTGTTCAGCTGTAGTTATCTGGACTCTCCATTCATTGTACAGTATTTGATAAATGTAGCTTTGTCATTTAATCAGAAAATTCTTTTTCTTTCATTCTTGATTTATATATCGACATATGCTCCACAGGTAGGATTGGATGACGCAGAGAAGGATAGATTTTGGGATGATTTAATACGTGTAGTGAGTGGTATGGGTGATGATGAGGTAGTGGTTCTGGGAGGGGATTTAAATGGTCATGTGGGTGAAGCAGCTCAGGGTTATGAAGGAGTCCATGGAGGATGCGCATATGGTGTGAGGAATGCAGAAGGGGAAAGAATACTCAAGTTTGGGGAGGCTATGGACATGATTGTGTGCAGCACACATTTTAGGAAAAGAATCAGCCAGTTGATTACTTACGAGTCCAGGGGAAATAGTAGTCAGATAGATTATTTTCTGGTCAGGAGGGTTGATAGGAGATTAGTGAGGGATGTTAAAGTTATAGGAAGCGAGGAGTGTGTGCAGCAGCACAAACTGTTGATTTGTGACATGGTGCTTAAGGAACGAGTGATGAGAAGGAGGACATATGTACCTAGGAGGAAAATATGGAAGCTGGGAAACCAATCAGTAAGGGATGCCTTTTATAGTGAGATGAGGAGAGTGGTGGCTGAACAGGAAGCCATAGATAGAGGAGTTAATGAACAGTATAGAGCCCTTAAGAACAACCTCTTGAGAGTTACTGATGCAGTATGCGGTTGGACAAGAGGCCCACCAAGACATAAAGTAACTTGGTGGTGGGATGAGGGTGTAGAAGCTGCAGTTAAGGAGAAAAGAAGGCTTTTCCGGCAATGGAAGAATGGTGGTAACAGGGAGGAGTACTTGGCTGCCAAGCGCAGGGCTAGAAGAGAGGTATACAGGGCGAAGTCTGAGTCACAGAGACTTTTACTTGATAATCTAAATCATGGAGAAAGGAAAGTGTGATTTTTAGGGTGACAAATCAGGTGAAGAGGGATAATCAGGACATTGTAGGCGAGCAGTGTGTGAAGAATGATGATGGAAGGGTTGTGGTGAACAGTGAGGATATTAAAGATGCATGGGGGGAGCATTATAGCCGATTGTTGAATGAGGAGTTTGATTGGGATAGGGAAGGTTTGGAGCCAGCTGATCCAGTGTTTGGCCCTTGGCCTTTGATTGACGCTGCTACTGTGAGCCAGGCAATAGGCAGGATGCGGGTGGGGAAGGCGGCAGGTGTGTCTGGGTTGACTGCTGAGATGTTGAAGGCCTCAGAAGATACTGGGGTGAGGTTAGTCACTGACCTGATAAATATGATTATATATGAGTGTGTTGTCCCAGATGATTGGCTGAAAAGTGTAATTGTAAGTGTGTACAGAGGAAAGGGTGATGCTCTGGAAAGGGGAAATTACAGAGGTATAAAGCTCTTAGATCAGATAATGAAAGTAATGGAGAGAGTTCTAGAAGGTATGATTAGAGAAAGAGTGAATATCGATGAGATGCAGTTTGGGTTTATGCCAGGCAGGGGGACCACTGATGCCATATTCATTGTTCGACAGCTTCAGGAAAAATATCTTGGAAAGAAAAGGGAATTGTATTTTGTTTTTGTTGATTTGGAAAAGGCTTTTGACAGAGTCCCTACAGAGGTGGTGAAGTGGGCAATGAGAAAGCTAGGGTTGGAAGAATGGCTGGTTAGGGTGGTTATGGCCATGTACATGGGTGCTCACACCCAGGTAAGAGTGAATGGAGCTTTGAGTGATGAGTTTTCCGTAAATGTTGGTGTGCATCAGGGGTCAGTTTTGAGTCCCTTGTTGTTTATCATGGTGCTTGAAGCCCTCTCACGTGACTTCAGAGATGGACTCCCATGGGAGATGCTGTATGCTGATGATTTGGTGTTGATTGCAGAGAATGAAAAGGAGGCTGAGGAAAGATTTAAGAAGTGGAGAGATGGTGTGGGGGACAAGGGCTTAAGGGTAAATACAGATAAAACAAAAGTGATGATATCTGGGGTTGGTGGCGGTACAATCAGAGGAGAGGGAGAGTGGCCATGTGCAGTTTGCCACAAGGGTGTGGGAAGTAATTCCATCTTGTGTAGTGTTTGTGATAGATGGGTGCACAAGGGATGTAGTGGTATTAGAGGTAGACTGCCAGATGATGCTGATTTCATGTGTGCAGCGTGTCGGGGAGAGCAGGTGGAGATTGTTAGGCGTGAGAGGGTTGAACTTGCAGGTGAGTCTCTTGAGTGTATGGAGGAGTTTCGTTATTTGGGGGACATGTTATGTGCCGGAGGTGGGGCTGGAGTTCGCTCGGTTGCTAGGGTGAGAAGCGGTTGGAAGAAGTTCAGGGAGCTGTTGCCTCTCCTGACATTGAGAGGACTCTCCTTACGTGCTAAGGGGTCTTTGTATGCAGCATGTGTTAGGAGTGTGATGCTGTTTGGTAGTGAGACTTGGGCAGTAAAGGAAGAGGATATTCGCAGGTTTAAACATACAGAAATGACAATGATTAGGTGGATGTGCAGTGCGTCCCTGCGTGCAATTCCTGGGGGGGGGGGGCTGGGTTTACGATGGAAGAGTTGAGAGGTAGGATGGGACTGGAGTGTATTGGTGTTGTGATGAGGAGAGGTAGGCTGAGGTGGTTTGGACATGTGGAGAGGATGGGGGGTGATAATTGGGTACAGAGGGTGAAAGGTGTTAATATTGGGGGAGGAGTAGACCAAGAAAGACATGGGATGAGGTCATTAAGTGTGACTTAAGGGTTAAGGGACTGAACTGGGAGGCTGCCAGGGATCGAGCAGCGTGGAGAGCCGCCATTAGGTGACCAAGGCCGACGCATGCAAGCATGTTGGAGCCTTCAAAAACGAAACGATACCAAGAGACTAAATAGGCTTGGTTTAGATATCCCCACCCCATTTCAGCATGGTAGCAGAGAATGGATAATGAGTGATATTGATAATTATCATATCAGTTTTAGTATATTCCCATGTTATTACTGTATTTCAGTTTGTTGTATTATGTACAGTACTACTGGCAGTATTTAGGTTATGTAAAATTGAGAAGCAATAATAAATACAATATTTGGGTGTGTGGTGATTACTGTACTCAGTAACTCTGATATCTTGTCCCATTGTGAGAACCCTCAGAGGATACCTGTAAATGAAAGGTTGTAGCCAAATACTATATATATTTACATACTTCTTTCACTCTGTCAGTGACTCCTCTTTGTCCCTTTCACTCACCAGTAAAATTGGTACACTGTCTCCTTCCACACTGTATGATCTTGTAACTGTACCCTGGGGGTAGGGGGTTTTTCAAGAATTCTCCCCCAGTATCCCTGCTTGTTGTAAGAGGCGACTAAAAGGGTTGGTGGTGGGTTAGTGCCCCACCCCGTAAAAACAACTAACTAAAAATACGAACAGGAAGCCTCGGACCAGGACTGACCAAAAGTTGACGATAAAGGAGCGGACAAAGGACGAGGTAAAGATTGCGACCTGGAATGTAAGGGGTATGAATGATGAGGTGAAAGAGAGAGAGATTGTACAGGTGCTTGAGAGTGCGAAAGTGGATATATGTGGAATAACTGAAACTAAATGGCAAGGTGAGAGTGTGAGAGAATGGGAATATGGATGGGGTATATGCGCGGGAGTGGGTGAGAATGAGAGGGCGAAAGAGGGAGTGTGTATTGTTGTGAGCAACAGGTGGAAGGAGAATGTAAGAGAGTATGGATCAGTTGGGTCAAGGATTGTGTGGGTAAGAGTGAAAGTTGGACTACAAATGTGGGCAATTGTGTGCGTGTATGCGCCAATGCAAGATCGTGTAAGTAGAGTGAGAGAAGAGTTTTGGACAAATGTGGAAGCCTGCTTGGAAAAGTTTGAAAGGAATGAGAGAGTGTTTCTGATTGGAGATATGAATGGAAAAGTAGGGAATGAGAAGGTGGATGGAGTGGTTGGTGAGTGGGGTGTGCCTGCAGGGATGGAGGAGAATGGCAGTGCTTTAGTGGACATTTGTGCTGGGAGGGGGTTGGTGGTAGCTAATACCCTCTTCAGGCACAAAATGATCCATAGGTATGCATGGCGAGTGGTGAGAAGAGAGGACGGGGGAATGAATGAACGGAAGGCAATGATTGACTATGTGTGTATGGATGAAAAGATGAGAAGATGTATAATGGATGCAAGAGTATATAGAGATTGGGGGAGTGGACTTTCTGACCACCACTTGGTGGTGGCCAGAATCAGAATCCAAGCAAGATGGAGGAAGAGAAGGGAAGGACAGGAGGAAGTATTTGTTACAAGGAGGGTAGAAAAGTTACAAGAGGATGGGATAAAGGCTGAATATAAAAGGGAAGTGGAGGAGCGATTGGGTAAATATAGATTGGAGCAGATGGGGGACGTGGAGGGTGTGTGCAAGGTATTCACAGAAGAAATCTGTGCAGCATGTGAGGTGGTGTGTGGGGTGAAGAGAAGACGAAAGGAGGTTCAGGGAACAGCATGGTGGACTAAAGAGGTGAGAGAAGCTGTGGCACAAAAGAAGAAAGCATATAATGAATGGATGAGGAACAGGGGTGACGAAGAAGCTGAGAGATGGACGAGAGAGTTATATGTAGTGAGGAGTAGAGAGGTGAAAAGGTTAGTAATAGAGAGTAAGAAGAGAGTGGATGAGGAATTTGGAAGGAATTTGAGTGCAAAGTGGAGGGAATGTAAGAAAATGTTCTGGAAGGAGGTAAAGAGAGCTAGACAGGGTGCCAACGAAGTCAGTGGGGGTGTGAAAGATAAAAATGGTAGATTACTAGTGGAGAAGAGAGAAAAAGTAAACAGATGGAGAGAACACTTTAATGAACTGTTGAACATAGAGAATGAAAGTAATTCATGTTTAAGTGGCTGGGGAATGGCAGGGAGAAGGAGGGTTGTGAGAAGAGAGGAAGAAATCACCAGGATGGAAGTGGTGGAAGCAATGAAGAAAGTTAAAATGGGGAAAGCCCCAGGAATTGATGGAGTGTGTGGTGAAATGCTGAAGCACGGGGGAGAGATAGTAATAGAATGGATGTGGAAGGTGTGCAGATTGGCTTGGGAGGAGGGTAGAGTCCCGGAGGATTGGAAGTCAGGTATAATTATTCCTCTGTACAAAGGAAAAGGGGAAAAAGCAGTGTGTGGTAATCATACGGGCATTTGCCTTCTCAGTGTAATAGGAAAAGTATATGGTAGGATACTTATTGACAGAGTTAGGGAAATTACAGAGGAATTAGTTGGAGAAGAACAAGGAGGTTTTGGGAAGGGAGGAGGTTGTGTAGACCAGATATTCATTCTTGGATCCTTAGTGGAAGAGTTTCTAGAGAGGGGCAAGAAGTTGTATGCAGCCTTCATGGATCTGGAGAAAGCATATGACACGGTGGATAGACAAGGTTTGTGGAAGGTATTAAGAATGTGTGGAGTGGGTGGGAAGTTGTTGAAGGCAGTGAAGAGTATGTATAAGGGTGCAAAGGCTACAGTGCGTGTGGATGGCAAGCTGAGTGAGTGTTTCCATTTGAAGGTTGGATTGAAGCAGGGATGTGTCATGTCTCCATGGTTGTTCAATCTGTATATGGATGGGGTTATAAAAGAGATACAGGGTCGGGCAATGGATGTTGGAGCGGCCCTGGTGAGAGGGGGCAGTGTTTGGAAACTCCCTGTACTGTTGTTTGCAGATGATATTGTGTTGTTGAGTGAAGACGAAGGGGAGCTGGAAGGCTTGGTAGATGAATTTGGGAGAGTGTGTATGAAACGGAATCTAAAGGTGAATGTGGGGAAGAGTAAAGTGATGATCTTCGAGAGTGAAGCCAGTGGGTGTACAGTGAGATTGGATGGGAAGGATGTGGAGAGTGTGAGTGAATTTGAGTATTTGGGCAGTGTGATGAGTAAGGATGGAGGTCTGGAATGTGAGGTGCTCGATGGGGTGCAGTAGGGAGGGAGGGTTGCTGGTTCGTTGAGGGCAGTGGTGAGAAACAGGGAGGTGAGCATGGAAGTGAAAAAGTTGTTACATGACAGTATTGTGATACCAACTCTGACATATGCTTGGACCCTGTTGGAAGGACAGAAGTCAAGAGTGAGATCAGTGGAAATGAGTTATTTGAGAGGAGCATGTGGAGTCACATGGAGAGACAGACTAACAAATGAGGAAGTGAAGGAGCGTTGTGGTGTGGTTGAGGACGTGATGGGAAGCGTTAGGAGAAACACGTTGGGGTGGTTTCGGCATGTGGAGAGGATGGAGAGTGAAAGACTGACGAGGAGAGTGTATGTGAGTGAGGTGGAGGGGGCGAGAGGGAGGGGGAGGCCGAGGATGAGATGGAGGGATGGAGTGGAGAGGTATATGAGAGAGGGGTGTGTGAGTTGGGAGCGTGGTAGTGAAATGGCAGGGGACAGAGTGACATGGAGGCGATTTGTTTGTGGCCACCCCGTTCGGGATCAAGGCATCTGGCAATAGATAGATAGATAGACCCTATCATTTTGCTTATTTGTCCACTCATCCTTACAAATTTGTAATATTCCTTGAGCGTTTATTTTTATTCTAGAATGGTAATAATTTTTTCATTGTTTAGTTAATTATCCTGCCAATGATTGCAGCTGTTCTGAAAAAGGTTATATATACAGACTGTTCCAAGAAATTCCTGTCATGTATTGTCTAATGAAATACTACACAATACAAACATATATATTGGTATACAAACACATGGCCATTATAGCTGTCCAGAATCTTCTGCCAAGCAGTTTCTTTACTGAGGAATGTAGTGCCAGGAAAGTATGTGACACTGGCATGAGTGAAGACTGCTATTATGCAGCTAAAGAATGGAAAGTCTGTAGGTGTTGTTGTTGTTGTTGATCAGTCTCAGTTTTTCTGGCCAAGCAGACCCACCAGCCACAGGAAGTAGCTGTCTCTACAGGGCCATCCCATGCATTGAACCAGTGTTCACTTGTGGTTGACAGTGCTTCACCACAACAAGATGTAGGGAAAAGTGAGGGGGTTTGGTTCATTGGTGGATGCCACATTTCTCTCCCCATCCAGATAACAGGGGCATCATAACAGACTCCACTTCACCCCATGATCTAGTTTGGTGGTTACCATCCAGCACTGTAAATGATTTCCTGGGCTACAGGAAATAATTAGACTTGTCACTCATGTAGAACTACCTGATGTGGAAAGAAAAGTAATAAAAATTTTCCGGAAAGAAAGGCAGCAGGTGTTGGTGAGGTGTATATAGAGATGGTTAAACTTAAAGGAGAGAGTGGAATGAAGTGTCTGTTTGAAATATGTAAGAAAGCTTGATGAGTGAAACTGTACCAATAGAGCAGAAAAACACTCTGATTGTACCTTTGTACAAGAATGATGGTGAGTAAAGTGAGCACAAAACCTCTCATAGAATGGCACAGCATGCACACATTTTACAGTGAGAATGAGTTTGAAAAAAAAAAAAATCTATCGCATAACTATTTAGCATATACAGTATTGAGTAGTTGTAACGTGAGTTCAGTAAGAATATATTTTGGACCAAGAGTCACCCACCTATTTACCTATCTATTGCCAGATGCCATAATCCCATAAGGGGTGGCCATTTGACTTTGAGGTATTCGTGTTACAGGGATGGGCATTAACCCTCCACCAACCCACTTGTTGACACGTAGGGAGCACGTATGGTTTGGTTATATTGTTACCACCCAGTGTTGCAAATGGTTTCTTGGCTTACAGGAAACCATTTGGCTTGTCACTCAATGTAAAGCCACCTGAAAAAGAAAGAAGAGTAATAAAAAGTGACAGGAAAGATGGGAGAAATAGGAAGAGAGGAGGGCAGGCACGGAAAAAAAATGATAAAGGCTAAGGAAGAAGTAGGCAGCACTACATCAAGTGAGTGGATGATGGTCGCCACTGCCTACCACTAGTCACTCACCCAACAATTTAAAAAAAAAAAAAAAAAAGGCTTCCAACTCAGCTAAAGTGGCTGTTATTTCACTTCACCTATTGCTGAACACCAAAACTAAGTCTACAAACAAGTTTCCACGTCACCTAAACTAGTAGTTGTTTCGCTTCACTGCTCTTCATTTTCTGTTTGAACTCCAGTACTATACTACTGTTCTGTTACTAACACTAACACCCCTGATAGGGAGATAGGAATGAGTGGAAGTGCCATCTTTAAACAAACAAATGACAGCAACCTTAATGTGAGGGTGATCATAGAAGTGAAATAGCAATTGTATATTAAGTGTGTATTGTTGTGTATATTGAGTGTGTATTGTTGTAAATAACAGTTGGAAGGAGAATATAAGAGAGTGTGGATCAGTTGGCTCAAGGATTGTGTGGGTAAGAGTAAAAGTTGGACTGCAAATCTGGTCGATTGTGTGTGTATGCGTCAACACAAGATCATGCAAGCAGAGTGAGAGAGAAGTTCTGGACATATGTAGTAGCATGCATGGAAGAGTTTGAAAGGAATGAATGTTTTTGACTGGAGATATGAATGGAAAAATAGGGAATGTGAAGGTGGGTGGAGTAGTTGGTGAGTGGGTTGCGCCTGCAGAGATGAATGAGAATGGCAGTGCCTTAGTGGACATTTGTGCCAGGAGGGGGTTGGTGATAACCAGTACCCTCTTCAGACACAAAATGATCCATAGATATGAGTATATGTGGCGAGTGATGAGAAGTGTGGATGGTGAACTGAATGAATGGAAGGCAATGATTGAATATGTATGTGTGGATGATAGGATGAGAAGATGTGTAATGGATGCCAGAGCATATAGAGGTTGGGGGAGTGGACTCTAAGTGGTGAAAATCAAGGTTCAAATGAAATGGAGAAACAGAAAAAGGGGAGGACAGGAGAAAGTAATTCATACAAGGAGGGTGGAAGGGTTACAAGAGAATGGAAAAAAGGCAGAATATAAGAGAGAGAAGTGGAGGAACGATTGTGTAAATATGGATTGGAGCAGATGGGGGACATGGAAGGTGTGTGCAAGATATTCAAAGAAGAAATCTGTGCAGCATGTGAGGTGATGTGTTGTGGGGTGAAGAGAAAATGAAGGGGGGTGCAGGGAACAGCATGGTGGAATGAAGAGGTGAGACAGGCTGTGGAACTAAAGAAGAAAGCATATAGTGAGTGGATGAGAAACAGGGGTGTGGAAGAAGTTGAGAGACAAAAGAGAGAGTTATATGCAGAAAGGAAGAGAGAGGTGAAAAGATTAGTAAGAGAGTAAAAAGAGAGTGGATGAGGAATTAGGAAGGACTTTGAGTGTTAAATGGAGGAAATGTAAGAAAAAGTTCTGGAAAGAGGTAAAGAGAGTTAGACAGGGTGTCAAAGAAGTTAGTTGGGAAGTGGAAGATAAAATGGTAGATTAATAGTGGAGAAGGAAGAAAAAGTGAGCAGATGGAGAGAACATTTTAAGGAATTGTTGAACATAGAAATGAAAGCAATGCGATTATAAGTGGCTGGGGAATGGCTGGGAGGAGTGATGTGAGAAGAGAGGAAGAAATCAGTAGGATGGAAGTTGTGGAAGCAATGAAAAAAGTCAAAATGGGGAAAGCCCCAGGAATTGATGGAGTGTGTGGTGAAATGCTGAAGCATGGGGGAGAGATAGTAGTAGAATGGATGTGGAAGATGTGCAGATTGGCCTGGGAGGAGGGTAGAGTCCTGGAGGATTGGAAGTCAGGTGTAATTATTCTCCTGTACAAAGGAAAAAGGGAAAAAGAAGTGTGTGGTATAATCATATGGCATTTGTCTTCTTAGTGTAATAGGAAAAGTATATGGCAGAATATTTACTGACAGAGTTAGGGAAATAACAGAGGAATTAGTTGGAGAAGAAGAGGAAAGTTTTAGGAAGGGAAGAGGTTGTGTAGATCAGATATTCATTCTTAGAACATTAGTGGAAAAGTTTCTAGAGAAGGGCAAGAAGTTGTATGCAGCCTTCATGGATCTGGAGAAAGCATAAGACAGGGTGGATAGACAAGGATTGTGGAAAATATTAAGAATATATGGAGTAGATGGGAAGTTGTTGAAGGCCGTGAAGAGTACGTATGAGGATGTTAAGGCTGCAGTGCGTGTGGATGGCGAACTGAGTGAATTTTTCTATTTGAAGGTTGGATTGAAACAAGGATGTGTCATGTCTGCATGGTTGTTCAGTCTGTATATGGATGGGGTTATAAATGAGATACAAGATAGGGCAGTGGATGCTGGAGCAGCCCTAATGAGTGAGGGCAGTGTTTGGAAACTCCCTGTACTGTTGTTTGCAGATGATATTGTGTTGTTAAATGAAGGTGAGGGGGAGCTGCAAGGCTTGGTGGATGATTTTGGGAGAGTGTGTAAGAAGCGGAATCTAAAGATGAATGTAGGGAAGAACAAAGTTATGGTCTTCGAGAGAAATGAAGTCAGTGAATGTACAGTGAGTTTGGATAAGGAAGAAATGGAAAATGTGAGTGCATTTAAGTACTTGGGTAGTGTGATGAGTAAGGATGGAAGTTTAGAGGGTGAAGTGCTTGAAAGGGTACAACAAGGAAGAAAAGTTGCTGGTTCCTTGAAATCCGTGATAAACAGGGAAGTGAGACTGGAAGTGAAAAAGTTACTACATGACTGTATTGTGATACCAACTCTAATGTATGGAAGTGAAGCTTGGACCTTGCTGGGGGAACAGAAGTCAAGAGTGAGGGCAGTGGAAATTACTTATTTGAGGGGAGCATGTGGAGTCACATGGAGAGACAGACTGACAAATGAGGAAGTGAAGAAACATTATGGTGTGGATGTGGATGTGATAGGAAATGTTAGGAGAAACACACTGAAGTGGTTTGGCCATGTGGAGAGGATGGAGAGTGAGAGACTGATGAGGAGAGTGTATGTGAGTGAGGTGAAGGGGGGGAGGGGGAGATCAAGGATGAGATAGAGGGATGGAGTGGAGAGGTATATGAGAGAGGGAGGTGTGAGCTGGGAGCAGGGCAGTGAAATGGTGGGGGACAGGGCAACATGGAGGTGATTTGTTTGTGGCCACCCTTAAGCGATTAAGGTGTCTGGCAATGGATAGATAGGTAGATATTGGCCAGTGAGGTTTCATACAGGCTTATAATCATCGCACATGTTTAAGCAAAAGTTGTTTCATATCAAAAAATTATTCTAACTTACACTCTTGTATAAGCGATTCATTGCATACCAGATCATTGTGTAACGATGGTGTGCTGTACAGTATATAATGGAATTATCATACAGAAAGCAGGGTGGCTTTAGCAATGGTAGAGGATATGTGGATGAAGTACAGTAGTTGCAATGAGACAGATAGTGAAACTGGATTGTGAGAGGGATTATAAGGTAGTTATTATGGCATTTATGGATCTGGATCTCAAGTGGCAGGACTGGTTAGGCTAGGCTATTCCCAAGTTTCACTCAAAGCTTGATCCAAAAACATTGCTCTTTCACATCCTCACTTTTCGAGATCACAAAATTCGCAAACTAACCCAAACACAACGATAAAAAACACACACATCCAACAAACACATCCACCCTGCACAACAGCACTTGACACACTAACAGAGTGCATGCACTGCCACCTAACATCCACACACTGTACAACAAGTGGTTTCTGACCTGCTTTCAAATTTCAGAAGCTTTTGCGTAGCACCTTATGTACATACATACATACTTAGGTGTATAT
>JAGKTI010003956.1:34324-53521 GCA_018397915.1 Birgus latro | reverse complement strand
CTAACCTATGGTTACCATAAAGATTTTCATGCCTAACCTATTTTCATGATGCTGTTAATGTGTTAAGAAATTACCCTAAATGTTAATCATAATTTCCTGCTTGCAATTTAATTTTTCCATGCATGGTTCTTAAGGAAAACAGCTAGAAAAAAAGTGGAAGATGTGAATTTCATGTCCGGTCCTAACCTAACCTAACGTATGGTTACCATCAAGATTTTCATGCCTAACCTGTTTTCATCATGCTGTACATGTGTTAAAAAATTACCCTAAATGTTATTTCCTGCTTGCAATTTAATTTTCCCATGCATGGTTCTTAAGTAAAACAGCTAGAAGAAAGGTTGAAGCAGTTAATTTCATGTCCGGTCCTAACCTAACCTAACCTATGGTTACCATAAAGATTTTCATGCCTAACCTGTTTTCATCATGTTGTACTTGTGTTTAAAAATTACCCTAAATGTTAATCATACTTTCCTGCTTGCTATTTAATTTTTCCATGCATGGTTTTAAGTAAAACAGCTAGAAAAAAGGTGGAAGATGTGAATTTCATGTCCAGTCCTAACCTAACCTAACCTAACATTGTGTTAATCATAATTTCCTGCTTTTAATTTAATTCTTTCATGCATGGTTATTAAGTGCACCAGCTATGAAAAAGGTTGAAGCAGTGAATTTGATGTCCGGTCATAACCTACCCTAACCTAACTAAACCTAACCTAACCATTTTTCTGGTAGCAATTAACATCATTTACTGTATTTGATGCTTTGTATCCAATGATTCAATGCATAAAATGTGAGAAAAGATGATTTCCATGTCCGATACTTACTTATAGTATGCTGGCAAGTTCTGAGCTCCTATGACTCACTCACCCCTAAATCATCATTTTTTCTTTAAAATTCAATAAATTCATGCTATATGTGCATTATTTATGTGAAAAGGGACCTAAATAAGTGCTATACATATCCACTAGGGAGGTAGGAAGGTAGTTTTCTGATTTAGGTTAAGTTAGGTTAGGGTCTTGAAAAACCAGTGCTGGAGCTTCAGGACCAATATCCGGACAAAACCAATATCAGGACATGCCTTTGCCTTTGGCTCTATTACGTCGCATATTGGAGGGATTACTGTAGTGAGATTACAGATGAAGTTAATAGTGATGAAAAGTGGTTGCAAACTCCCAGAAAGAAACTGAAGCTAAATGAGACAAAATTTGAAGAAAACCGTGATGAAAACAAGAGCATGTAAACGGAAGCAGATCGTGTGCAAAGTGTGATCAGTGATAATAAATGCATGACAGAGGATGAAGAAGATAGTGATACAGAGACTTCAGGTGAAAGTGAGGATGGTTATAAGGAAACTGATGATGATGATCAGTAAATTTCAAATGAAAATTCCATAAACTGCATGATTAGTATGAAGTAGACTGTAGCACCAGTCGAGCAGGGCAGTACTCCCAAGGTGGATGGAAAGCTGATGACAGGGAGAGCTGGAGCTCCTGTTTTGTCAGCC
This sequence comes from Birgus latro, assembly GCA_018397915.1. NCBI lineage: Eukaryota > Metazoa > Arthropoda > Malacostraca > Decapoda > Coenobitidae > Birgus > Birgus latro. Next base: position 52,020 of record JAGKTI010003956.1, on the reverse strand, counting down.
CTCAGGACTTGTTCCTGACCATCCACCTTTGCTGAACTTTTTCAGTGTCTCAGTAACACAGAGAGTAGACCAGCATGCTCTCCAATACAAGTTTCTCTACCATCAACACCAAACTACATGCACGCTACACACTACACTTCCTTTTCAAAATTTGTTAAAATGGCAACTGTAAATCATGCCTCGGAGCCCTCGGGGGGGGGGGGGATCATAAATGCCCCCACCATCCACCCCTCTCCCTGTGACGACTCACGAAGATGCCTGGAACCACTGTCTGATTCACTCCTTCTTCATTTCTGTAACATTCGTGGCCTTTCCTCTAACTTTCGCTCTGTTGAGCACCACCTCTTCTCCTCTAAACTCACCTTCTCTTTTTCTCTGAGACTCAGTTGTCTGAGGCAACTGACAGCAAACCCTTTTCTGTATCCTCCTACTTTCTCTATTCTCATTTCAAAGCCAAAGGTGGCTGTTGTGTATATGTACGCAATGATCTATCTTGCTCTCGTGTTCCTGAACTTGATTCTTCTGAATTCACTACTCTCTGGCTTCAGCTCTCCTGTCATTCTCTGACTAAATATATCTGTGCTGTTTACTTATCTCCTAATTCTACGGACTATCAAAAATTCTTTGACTATCTTACTTCTACGATGGAACACATTTTATCCATTTCTCCTTTCTCTGAAATCTCCATTCTAGGAGATTTCAATGTTCACCACCACCTTTGGCTTTCCTCTCCTTTCACTGATCCACCTGGTGAACAAGCCTACATCTTTTCTATCCTTAATGACCTAGAGCAGCTTGTACAGCACCCTAACCGTGTCCCTGACCGCCTTGGACAGAGTTCCAACATACTTGACCTTTTCCTAACAACTAATCCTTCTGCTTACACTGTTCATCTTTTCTCTCCATTGGGCTCCTCCGATCATAATCTTATTACCTTAACATGTCCAATCGCTCCAGTACGGCCTGTGGACCCTCCAAAGAAATGCCGCCTGTGGCACTTTGGAGCTGCAGATTGGGAGGCCCTCAGGCTTCTTTGAATTTCCTTGGAATTATTATTGCTTCCTTGGCCGGGAGCCGTCTGAGTGTGCTTTGCACATTACAGAGGTTATTCTCTCGGGCATGGAAGCATACATTCCTTTCTCATATCCTCTGACTATTGCAAGAAAGCCTTGGTTTAATCACGCTTGATCTAATACTGTCCGCAATAAGGAGAGGGCCTTTAAGAGGTACCGGAGCCAACCCACTGCTGAATCACATCTTTTTTATATTTCTGCCCGGAATCGTGCTAAGTCTGTTCTTCGCTTTGCTAAAAATAATTTCATCCGTGCTAAATGTTCCCAACTCTCCAACTCGAATTCTTCTCGCTCCTTTTGGTACCTTGCCAAAAACCTTTTTATCAACTTTACCTCAACATCCTTCCCTCCTCTTTTCTACTCTGATGACTCTATAGCTATTTCTTCTACTGATAAAGCAGATCTCTTCGCTCACTTTCTCCTCCAATTATACATTAGATGATTCCGGTGCTGTTCCTCCGTCACTTCCCCCCTCAGACTTCCTCATGACTGGCATTAAAATATTTTCAGCTGATGTATTTTCTGCCATCACTGGCCTCAATATTAACAAGGCATATGGGCCTGATGGAGTCCCTCCTGTTGTCCTCAAAAACTGTGCTTCTATGCTTACACCCTGCCTAGGTAAACTCTTTCGCCTTTGTCTCTCAACTTGTACCTTTCCTTCTTGCTGGAATTTTGCTCTCATTCAGCCAGTCCCAAAGAAGGGTGAGAATTCTCAACCCTCTAACTATCGTTCAATAGCTTTAACATCCTGTGTCTCAAAAGTTTTCGAATCAGTTCTTAACAGAAAAATTTTAAAGCATCTTTCCTGTCACAAACTTCTTTCAAATCGTCAGTATGGGTTCCGTCAGGGACGCTCCACTGGCGATCTTCTCACCTACCTTTCAGATTCCTGGTCATCCTCCTTTTGGGACTTTGGCATTGCACTTGACATCTCAAAGTCTTTCGATCGAGTCTGGCATAAATCTTTGATTTCCAAACTGCCCTCCTACGGTTTCTATCCCTCTATCTGTGCCTTCATCTCTAGCTTCCTTTCTGGTCGTTCAATAGCTGCTGTTGTAGACGGCCAATGTTCTTCTCCTAGACCTATCAACAGTGGTGCTCCTCAGGGCTCTGTCCTATCACAAACTCTCTTCCATTTATTCATCAATGACCTTCTAAGCTGTACATCTAACCCCATCCACTCATATGCTGATGATTCCACCCCTCATTCGATTTCCGCAACGTCCATCTCAGGCAGTACTTCTTTGATTTTCCTTGGAATGATTATTGCTTCCATGGCCGGGAGCCGTCTGAGTGTGCCCTGCGCATTACGGAGGTTATTCTCTCGGGCATGGTAGCATACATTCCTTTCTCATATCCTCTGTCTAATGCAAGAAAGCCTTGGTTTAATCACGCTTGTTCTAATGCTGTCCGCAACAGAGAGAGGGCCTTTAAAAGGTACCGGAGCCAACCCACCCCTGAATCACATCTTTTTTATATTTCTGCCCGGAATCGTGCTAAGTCTGTTCTTCGCTCTACTAAAAATAATTTCATCCGTGCTAAATGTTCCCAACTCTCCAACTCGAATTCTTCTCGCTCCTTTTGGCACCTTGCCAAAAACCTTTCTAACAACTTTACCTCATCATCCTTCCCTCCTCTTTTCTACTCTGATGGCTCTGTAGCTATTTCTGCTACTGATAAAGCAGATCTCTTCGCTCAGACTTTCTCCTCCAATTCTGCCTTAGACGATTCCGGTGCTGTTCCTCCATCACTTCCCCGCTCAAACTTCCTCATGACTGGCATTAAAATTTCTTCAGCTGATGTATTTTCTGCCATCACTGGCCTCAATATTAACAAGGCATATGGGCCTGATGGACTCCCTCCTGTTGTCCTCAAAAACTGTGCTTCTGTGCTTACACCCTGCCTAGGTAAACTCTTTCGCCTTTGTCTGTCAATTGTACCTTTCCTTCTTGCTGGAAGTTTGCTCTCATTCAGCCAGTCCCAAAGAAGGGTGACCATTCCCAACCCTCTAACTATCGTCCAATTGCTTTAACATCCTGTGTATCAAAAGTTCTCGAATCAGTTAACAGAAAAATTTTAAATCATCTTTCCTGCCACAACCTTCTTTCTGATCGTCAGTATGGGTTCCGTCAGGGACGCTCCACTGGCGATCTTCTCACCTACCTTTCAGACTCCTGGTCACCCTCCTTTTGGAACTTTGGCGAAAGCTTTGCCATTGCACTTGACATCTCAAAGTCTTTCGATCGAGTCTGGCATAAATCTTTAAATTCTAAACTGCCCTCCTACGGTTTCTATCCTTCTATCTGTGCCTTCATCTCTAGCTTCCTTTCTGGTCATTCTATAGCTGCTGTCGTAGACGGCCATCGTTCTTCTCCTAGACCTATCAACAGTGGTGTTCCTCAGGGCTCTGTCCTATCACCAACTCTCTTTCTTTTATTCATCAATGACCTTCTAAGCTGTACATCTTATCCTATCCACTCATATGCTGATGATTCCACCCTTCACCTTTCCATTCAGTTCCCACAATCCCCATCTCAGCAGTTACTTCAGCAAACAAGGAATGAGGCTATGGCACACCTAATGTCTGACTTGGCTCGTATCTCTGATTGGGGTTAAAATAATCTTGTTATTTTTAATGCATCAAAAACTCAGTTCTTACACTTATCAACCCGACATAATCTTCCTCAGGATTACCCACTAATGTTTAATAATGTCTAGCTCAGTCCTGCATCATCCTTGAACATGCTTAGGGTTTCATTCTCTCGGAATTTGTCTTGGAAAGAACATATTACATCTCTTGTGAAATCTGCTTCCAAGAGATTAGGTGTGCTACGCCGACTCCGAGCTTTCTTTACCCCTGCACAGTTGTTGACTTTGTACACAGGGTTTATTCACCCGTGTTTGGAGTACAACTCTCATGTGTGGGGAGGCTCCCCACATGCAGCTCTTCTCAATAGGGTGGAGTCAAAGGCTTTTCGTCTCTAACTCTCCTCCTCTTACCGATTCCCTTCAACCTTTGTCTCTTTGCCGCACTGTTGCTTCTTTATCTCTCTTCTATGGCTACTTCAATGGTCACTGTTCCTCTGAACTGTCTGCTTGGATCCCTCCACCTCTACGATGGGCACGTAGTACCCGTCTAGCAACGAACTCTCATCCCTTTTCTGTCCAACTCTCTAATGCAAGAGTTAACCATTACTCCCAGTCCTTCATTTATGCAACTGGTCAACTCTGGAACTGTCTCCCTCTGTCTGTATTCCCTACTTCCTACGATCTCCAGTCTCTCAAACGCAGTGTGTCCCGGCATCTCAAAATGAATGGGTCTTGAATTTGGCTCTCTTTTGTATTGTTTTTACTTTTTCTTGGAAGGAACAGTATGCAGGCCCTGGCCTTTGGTTCCTTCTTCCTTGCATTAAAAAAAAAAAAAACAGTGGCTGATCCCTGATTCAACACTGCTAAAGTATGCCAATGACTACCAAAGAACACAATGTAGCTGTAATTTCATGCAGTACTGTTTAGTGTTACAATTAATTTTCCTGTTTTTCTCGACCAGTAATATAAGACTGTTTCCTTTTACAATGCTCTAGTCTTGAATGAAACAAAATACCAGTGTGAGTAGCCAGCCTGACATGGGGTGATTTAATTTCCATATCACTAGGCTCTACACTGCTAAACCAGTAATAATGCTATGATTTCAGGAAGTATTATTTAATGCTGCAACTGTTTTTCCCCACTTTTCACTCTACACGCTCAAAGTCCAAAAGTCCTCTACCCAGGGGCAATGCCTTAGCCCTTCGGGGATACCAGGCGTAAAACCATTTTTTTTTTTTCCACTAACAGTAATATAAGACTGCTTCCTTCTATGATACTCTTATGTTGAATGAAACAAAATATCAGTAAGAGAAGCCAGCCTAACAAGGATTATTGAATTTCCATATTTTTTTTTTTTTTTAATGCAAGCAAGAAGGAACCAAAGGCCACAGGCCTGCATACTGTTCCTTCCAAGAAAAAGCGAAAACAATACAAAAGAGAGCCAAATTCAAGATCCGTTCAATTCGAGATGCCGGGACACTGCGTTTGAAAGACTGGAGATCATAGGAAGTAGGAAATACAGACAGAGGAAGACAGTTCCAGAGTTGACCAGTTGCATAAATGAAGGACTGGGAGTAACGGTTAACTCTTGCATTAGAGAGTTGGACAGAAAAGGGATGAGAGTTTGTTGCTAGACAGGTACTACGTGCCCATCGTAGAGGTGGAGGGATGCAAGCAGACAGTTCAGAGGAACAGTGACCATTGAAGTAGCGATACAAGAGAGATAAAGATGCAACAGTGCGGCGAAGAGACAAAGGTTGAAGGGAATCAGTAAGAGGAGGAGAGTTAATGAGACGAAAAGCCTTTGACTCCACCCTATTGAGAAGAGCTGCATGTGGGAAGCCTCCCCACACATGAGAGTTGTACTCCATACACGGGCGAATAAAACCCGTGTACAAAGTCAACAACTGTGCAGGGGTAAAGAAAGTTCGGAATCGGCTTAGCACACCCAATCTCTTGGAAGCAGATTTCACAAGAGATGTAATATGTTCTTTCCAAGACAAATCCCGAGAGAATGAAACCCCAAGCATGTTCAAGGATGTTGCAGGACATAACTGTTCATTACTGAACATTAGTGGGTAATCCTGAGGAAGATTTTGTCGGGTTGATAAGTGTAAGAACTGAGTTTTTGATGCATTAAAAATAACAAGATTATTTTTACCCCAATCAGAGATACGAGCCAAGTCAGACATTAGGTGTGCCGTAGCCTCATCCCTTTTTTGTTGAAGTAACTGCTGAGATGGACGTTGCAGGAACCGAATGGAAAGGTGAAGGGTGGAATCATCAGCATATGAGTGGACAGGGTTAGATGTACAGCTTAGAAGGTCATTGATAAATAAAAGGAAGAGAGTAGGTGATAGGACAGAGCCCTGAGGAACACCACTGTTGATAGGTCTAGGAGAGGAACGATGGCCGTCTACAACAGCGGCTATAGAACGACCAGAAAGGAAGCTAGAGATGAAGGCACAGATAGAAGGATAGAAACCGTAGGAGGGCAGTTTGGAAATTAAAGATTTATGCCAGACTCGATCGAAAGCCTTTGAGATGTCAAGTGCAATGGCAAAGCTTTCGCCAAAGTTCCGAAAGGAGGATGACCAAGAGTCTGAAAGGTAGGCGAGAAGATCGCCAGTGGAGCGTCCCTGACGGAACCCATACTGACGATCAGAAAGAAGGTTGTGACAGGAAAGATGCTTTAAAATTTTTCTGTTAAGAATTGACTCGAAAACTTTTGAGACACAGGATGTTAAAGCAATTGGACGATAGTTAGAGAATTGGGAATGGTCACCCTTCTTTGGGACTGGCTGAATGAGAGCAAACTTCCAGCAAGAAGGAAAGGTACAAGTTGAGAGACAAAGGCGAAAGAGTTTACCTAGGCAGGGTGTAAGCACAGAAACACATTTTGAGGACAACAGGAGGGACTCCATCAGGACCATATGCCTTTTTAGTATTGAGGCCAGTGATGGCAGAAAACACATCAGCTGAAGAAATTTTAATGTCAGTCAAGAGGAAGTCAGAGGGGGGAAGTGATGGAGGAATAGCACCGGAATCGTCTAAGGTGGAATTGGAGGAGAAAGTCTGAGCGAAGAGATCTGCTTTATCAGTAGAAGAAATAGCTACAGAGCCATCGGAGTAGAAAAGAGGAGGGAAGGATGATGAGGTAAAGTTGTTAGAAAGGTTTTTGGCAAGGTGCCAGAAGGAGCGAGAAGAATTCGAGTTGGAGAGTTGGGAACATTTAGCACGGATGAAATTGTTTTTAGCAGAGCGAAGAACAGACTTAGCACAATTCCGGGCAGAAATATATAAAAGGTGTGATTCAGGGGTGGGTTGGCTCTGGTACCTCTTATAGGCCCTCTCCTTGTTGCGGACAGCATTAGAACAAGCGTGATTAAACCAAGGCTTTCTTGCAATAGTCAGAGGATATGAGAAAGGAATATATGCTTCCATGTCCGAGAGAATAACCTCCATAACGCGCAAGGCACACTCAGATGGCTCCCGGCCAAGGAAGCAATAATCATTCCATGGAAAATCAAAGAAGTACTGCCTGAGGGCCTCCCAATCTGCAGCTCCAAAGTGCCACAGGCGGCGTTTCTTTGGAGGGTCCACAGGCCGTACTGGAGCGATTGGACATGTTAAGGTAATAAGATTATGATCGGAGGAGCCCAATGGAGAGAAAAGATGAACAGTGTAAGCAGAAGGATTAGTTGTTAGGAAAAGGTCAAGTATGTTGGAACTCTCTCCAAGGCGGTCAGGGATACGGGTAGGGTGCTCTACAAGCTGCTCTAGGTCATTAAGGATAGAAGAGATGTAGGCTTGTTCACCAGGTGGATCAGTGAAAGGAGAGGAGAGCCAAAGGTGGTGGTGAACATTGAAATCTCCTAGAATGGAGATTTCTGAGAATGGAGAAATGGATAGAATGTCAAAGAATTTTTGATAGTCAGTAGAATTAGGAGATAAGTAAACAGCACAGATATATTTAGTCAGAGAATGACAGGAAAGCCGAAGCCAGAGAGTAGAGAATTTAGAAGAATCAAGTTCAGGAACACGAGAGCAACGATAGCCACCTTTGGCTTTGAAACGAGAATAGAGAAAGTAGGAGGATACAGAAAAGGGTTTGCTGTCAGTTGCCTCAGACAGCTGAGTCTCAGTGAGAAAGAGAAGGTGAGGTTTAGAGGAGAAGAGGTGGTGCTCAACAGCGTGAAAGTTAGAGGAAAGGCCGCGAATGTTACAGAAATGAAGAAGGAGTGAGTCAGACAGTGGTTCCAGGCAGCTCTTTGAGTCGTCACCGGGAGAGGGGCGGATGGTGGGGGCATTTATGGTCCCCCCCCTGGGGACTCCGAGGCATGATTTTTGTGCGCCATTTTTTAGATAATTTTGCAATTTTGAAAAGGAAGTGTAGTGTGTAGCGTGTATGTAGTTTGGTGTTGACAGTTAGAGAAACTTGTATTGGAGAGCATGCTGGTCTACTCTCTGTGTAACTGAGACACTGAAAAAGTTCAGCAAAGGAGGATGGTCAGGAACAAGACCTGAGGGCTGATGAAACGGGAGCTCCAGCTCTCCCTGTCATCAGCTTTCCATCCTCCTTGGGAGTACTGCCCTGCTCGACTGGTGCTACAGTCTCCTCACGTCTGTTACGTTGACTCAAAAAGTCATGCTAGCCAACATCTCCAATATGATTCCTTTGCTAGTTATTGAGTGGATGGCAAGTGAAGTGATCATAATTGCCTTTCTGAAGGTTAGCAAGGAGTTCACAAGCGATCATTTTCTGAGAGTAGGGGAAATGCTAGGCGTTACACTGCTAAAATGCTGTAGTTTCAGACTGTTGTTTAATGTTGCAATTGTTTTCCCCATTTATCACTAACGGTAATATAAAACTATTTCCTTCTATGATATTCTTGTCTCGAATGAAACAAAATATCAGTAAGAGAAGCCAGCCTAACAAGGGTTACTGAATCTCCACACGAGACAGACGTCTGTTACAATGACTCAAAAGCCATGCTAGCCAACATCTCCAATATGATTCCCTTGCTAGTTATTGATTGGATGGCAGGCAAAGTGATCACGACTGCCTCAGAAGGTTAGCAGAGAGTTCACCAGTGATCATGTTTGCCTGCTAAATTAGGGTGTATGCTAGTAAAGATAAATTGCTAAACTGCTATACCACTAAACCCCCAGACCATCACATGAGCAGTTGTAAACAACCCCTGAATCTTCTGTTTTTGAACTTGGGTGTTTCTGATTGAAAAATCTGAGTATATGCATAAGTGAATGTAACTTTTTACAATAAATGAAAGGCCTTTTTACTATAGAAAAGACTGCTGAGCAGTGAGATGATCATCTGTATAAGAAATTCTTCTAAAAGGAGCCAAGCAACCTGTTTTAGTCTGGCATGCAGGACACATGGGGATATTTATAAGTAATTTTGAGACAAAAAAGTGTGTCTCATACCCCACAAAATACAGTATAAGTGTACTTGCAAAGGGAGATAATTATAACTCACGGAAGAATTGAGTACAGAAAAACGAAGAGATATTTCCTTTCCCACACACCTACGGGGAATAGTGGCACTATGGAATGACGGGAAAACCCTTTGGGGAGCACTTGGACCAGGTGATGACTCATCCTTATGATGCTATGAAGAAATAGAAAAACTAGTGGAATATTCCACATTCCATTCAAGGATGCACGGGCAGTGTTACAATCACCACTCGGGTCAGTGATGCCAACGCTAGCCACCGAGGCCAAGGTTGCGGCCAGTGGCGCGCAGTCAGAGCCGCTCTTCCAACATGAGAAAACACTCGTCTTCAACTCATCCTTACTCATTGATAGGACCACCTGGAGACCTAGGGATACCTTCATTGGAAAAAGGAAGAGTTGGTGAGTCTGAGATTTTATTTGCTTCTCTAGCTATTGTAGTTTGGCAGATATTATGGTTTGATGTAAGGGTATTTTTGCCAAAATCACGGAAATCCCCCGTAAGGAGGAGTGGGTGATGGCCAGAAGGCCCCGGTGGCTGGGGGTTAAATCTGCCACACCATGGAGCAGATGATGAGAGTGAGTGCCTCTAGGGTGACCAATCTGATGCGGCACTTCTGGAAGAAATATATCATAAAGAACATCATCGACAATATCAAAGAGGTATGGAACGAGGTGCAGCCAGGCACATTAAACCCAAAGTGTGGCTAGGGTGTGCGTACTCCTTCACAGGGTTCCTGGCAGTTGAAAACATCCATCAAGACATCCTCGACCTCTCGTACGAAGTTTGCTTTGAGGAAGTGGACAAGGAGGATGTGCAAGATGTCCTGGACAGCCACACAGAGTGGCTGTCCACAGAGGAGCTCACTGAGTTCAGAGAACGAGTGGTGGAGGCACAGGAGGGTGGCAAGGATGGCAGCAACAACAGGCACCTTTGTGTTGTGGACAAACACTTTGAAGGAGTTCCTTGCACTTACTGACAAGAGCGTTGCATTCATCAATGACAAGAACCAATACATGGTGAAGAATGACACATCATGGCACAGAACTGAGCAACACCAGAGGGTGTACAGGGAGCTGCTGGCAGTAAAGAAAAAGTCAGCATGCCAGACCAGCATCACCTCCTCCTCCTCCTCCTCCTCCCCTGCCAGGCACACTGAGGAAGAGCTAATGCCATCTCGTTTTCATTGCCACCTGACACACCCATATGCCACTCTCCCACACTCTCCATCACCGGCACTGCCATGTTTTCCCTCACCCACACCGTCACACTCTTCCTCACCCCCACCACCCCACTCTCCTTCACCTGCACCGCTATGCTCTCCCTCACCCACACCACTCCCTTCTCCCTCAGTTCCACCATCCCGTTCTCCCTTGGCCTCACTGCCCCACTCTCCCTCGGCCTCACTGCCCCACTCTCCCTCGGCCTCACTGCCCCACTCTCCCTCGGCCTCACCGCCCCACTCTCCCTCGGCCTCACCGCCCCACTCTCCCTCGGCCTCACTGCCCCACTCTTACCATCTCTCTTCGCCTCCTCCTGAGGACTTGGAGTGATTATCCAGGCACTCCAGCTGTCCCTCAGCCTCAGAGGGGACCCTTGGTGATGACTCAGACTGGCCTACTGTAAGACAAACTTCAGGTGGGTGGCAGAAATTTTGGGGGCATTTTAAGTTTTGTGGTCTAGGTCATTCTAACCCCAATGAACTCATGTTATATCGACCTCGCTATGTGATAAATCACTGATCAACAGGTTCTTTCCTGACACAACCCTATCGCATATCAAGACCTGACTATAATGAGTACTATTTTGTTAATTTTCAAATGTATCAGGGTAACAGTACTTGAAAACAATGCTTATTCAAAGCTAAAGTAATGACAGAAGTGTGTACTTTTTATGAAGCAGATACCAACAGGTTACTTGTGTGCATTGCTCAAGTAAATTTACTCCGTTACATTATAACCCAGCATGCAAATGTAACTGAACATTAAGTGGGGCAGCAGATAAATTATGCTAAATAAAATGGGTTTGTTACAAATAGTAGTGGACATGCAAGTGGCTAAAGGCAACTTACAGAATTAGGTTGCTCCCCAAGGGCCAGTTCACGAAGTCCATACATAACCTGGGGTGAGAAGTCTATGGCTGCAGGACTCCACACATTTTTGGACCCACTAAACCCACTCCACATCTGAGGTGATGGACTTCTCACTCTTGGACTAGAAAAAAGAGAATATAACAAATACATGTTTATAAAGATATTTTAAAGCTGCAGGATCAATGAATGTTAATCTCTTAAAAATTCTATCAATGACTACAGGAAAAGTTATTGAAAAAAAATAATAATAAATACAGTACATCCTCTCAATACTGGCTCAACTGGGAGGAAGCCTGATCTGATAACGTCAATAATCCGTTAAGTATGATGTTCCTCCGGAAGTGGGATTTCAAGCACATAATAGAAATTGAGTAACATTCCATATTCTAGTAATAACATTGAAAACTATACCCATTTTACACTAACTTGACCCATAATTTCACAACCTTATCATAGCACTTCATGAATTGTCCAAGCAGGAGGGAGAAACTGACGTCAGCACTGAAAACTGCATTCCAAGTCACCCCACGTATGGCAAACGATCCAGTAGGCCTGCATCATCCACCCCATGTAACGGATAATATAGGTTAAATGCAAAAAAGTGTCCAGTGGGCCAAGAGTTGTCTGGTAGCTTAGTGTGGTCTCCATTTACTGGATGGTATCCAGTATGTATGGTGGTTTGTCCTGAAGCCTTCAAAGTGTTCATTAAATCCAATATTTGGTCTACCTGGGTACAGTAAAACAAAAAATTACTGTACAGTAGCCCTAACAAGTGACTGCAGAGTATCTAGATGATTTCGGTCAGCAATAATTCACATGATCTTCCTTATACAGTACAAACCCAATTAACCAGGAAGCTTGGTGAACTTATCTTCCCAGTTACCAATTATTCCCCTATATCTGATATTTGGCCATTCAAAAAACTGACTGCTTTGTCTAAGACATTCTATTATAAGTATTCCCAGGCCTGCTGCTGACTATCTGGGAAGAGGTGTAACACTCATCTACTCAGCAGCACTCACAAATGTTTCTTTCATAGACTATGACCTAACTCCATCTTCATTTGAATTTATGGAAGTATTGATAACTTTCCATCAGAAAACCATTAGAACTGCAACTGTTTATCAAGCAGGTCATCTGAGCACAGATCGAAGTTTTATGGAGGAGTTTGGGCAGTTTCTTCAAATGTTTTCCCTTAAATCTGGAGGACTTCTTGTTTGCGGAGATTTCAACTACAGTAAAACCTCAATGTAACAGACTTCAATAGACCGGAATTCGCTTTTACTGGAGTCGAGGAGCTACTGGACTAAATTCTTATATATCGGAAAAAGTCTGATAAAGCCAGCAGTAGTCCAGACTGCATGACAACTCCTGCTATGATCACCACAATCAGGTAAATAGAAAAAATGTTTATCAGTGTACAGTGCTGTATTATTATATACAGGGTGATTCACAAGTTTCTCTGGAAACTTTGGGAAATGCAAGCTTATGCAATTCTAAGCATAAAATACTCTATAAGTATAAATATTTAATGTAATGGTTTACAAGTGGTGAAATTTTCAAATCTGACTTGTGAATGGGAGGTGGCCCATCATGTTAAAAAATGATACATTGCCGTGTCTTCAGAGGCACATCTTTAAGTAACAAGGGAAGTTCACCTCTGATAAAAATTAACATAGACATCTCCTGTAAGCCTCCATTCAAAGATATGAGGTCCAATCTGCTGGTTGTCAATCATACCGCAACACACATTAACCGAAAATCGGTGTTGAATGTTCCGTTTAGCTGTCTCCTTGGGATTTTCTTTTAACCACAAATGTGCATTAAGAGTATTATGCGATTCACTGCGGGTAAATATGGCTTCATCAGTGTATAAAATGTACTTGCACAGCTGAGGATGATCTGCTAGCCAAGTACAGCAATAAAGTCATTGAGCAGAATCCCCTCCATACCTTTGCTTGTGGAACACTAAGTCGGGATGAAATTCTTGTACTGATGCTAGGGCTGCGGTGTACCATTCCTACTATGCATCGTACTTCAACTTGCCTCTCCATGTAGACGTGGTAAAAAACTTTTCAATCTGGGCTCCTGTTTGGATATTTCCGTCTGTATTCTCTTGTTGATGCTTCAGCGTTGTCATTGCGGAACACATCGATAAAAATTATATCTGCATACTCCACGTTTGTAAAAGTGATTGGCATTCTAGCGAAATGTGGGTGAAACCGTCCCTGTAATAAATAGGCCCACCACACTCGCCAGCACTTGGCGGGAACTGAGCTCTGAGTATCACTGGTATTGCATCTTTGCCATGTTTACTCCTTCAATAGTAGATTTATTTGTTATTTTAAAGTGACATACTTTTCTATGTAGAACAGTTACTTACCTGACGACTAATGAAAGAATAGTTTCATTCAGAACAAGAAAAACGTGCAAAATTTAAAAGAAAATTGAGTAACCTGGCAACACAGCAAGACTGCCACCAGCCTGGCCGCCTCCCATTCACAAGTCAGATTTGAAAATTTCACCACTTGTAAACCATTACATTAAATACCTATACTTATAGAGTATTTTATGCTTAGAATTGCATAAGCTTGCATTTCCCAGAGTTTCCGGAGAAACTCGTGAATCACCCTGTATATTATACCATTTCATTATTGTAGTGAATGTATAATACAGTACAGTACTGCAATGGTAGTGAAAAATAGGTGGTTCAATCCAGGCTAATGTCTGATAAATTGGAAAAAGTCTGGGTTAGCAAGGGGAAGTCCGGATGTCACTTTAAACGGAATTTCGCTTTTTTCCGAATGGTTTGGGCCCCAATTAGACTGTTATAGTGAGGTTTTACTGTATTGGGTTGACAGTTCGCAGTCAAAACAATTTTTTTCTGAATTCCTTCAATTGATCAACCAGAATTATTTTTTTCAATCATGTGAGCAATCCAACTCACGTCTCGGGACATGTCCTTGACTTCATCTTGTCCCCTGTATGTATAAGGTGCGTATCTAATGTGGAGGTTGACTCAACTGACTTCCTCATCTCTGACCAAGCTCAGATCACTTTTAGTTTTGATATCCCGAAACCCCCTTCTCATAAAAGGGTCATCACGTAATTAAAGGAATACTGACCACCATTTGATGCATCTTGAAACTGATCAACGCTTAAACTATACTGATCATTCAAAACTTTCTTCTAATGATTCCATCCATTCATCATCCAATATTGCATTGCCCCATGAGGAGCGTAGGAGCCCGGGGCTAAGCAAGTTGGTCCTGACATTTAACCCACCTGTCCCGGCAACTTTTTACCTAACCCACCCCAAGAACCCGGCAAATTTTCGACTGGTCCTTTTCTTAGCTCAAACCTCCACTTTTGGTGAGAAACATCAAAAATTCAACGAGAAAGCACTCACCTGAAGTAAGAAATGCACTAAACAGGTGAGAGACCCCTCACCTATGATGCGCGCTTCATAAAGACACTCCCTATGCAAGGGAAACTTAACCAAAACCACTCGGACTCAGTAATTATTTACTTATTTGGTACGAATTTATATGTAGTACAAGAGTAGTTTTCACACAATAATACAGGCGACATAAGTGTCGTTCACTTACCAAACACATCAACATACTGCACCTACCTTGGCGACGTTACCTCCTCGTTACGTCTGTTCACTATTAACTCTGGTGCCACGTAATCTTTGTCCTCCACATCGGGAATCACTTTCGCCTTGATTTTCGCCGTCAGAGGGACTGTGGTGCTACGTGCCAGGTCACTGCTAACATATGAGTTGCGAGAAAATGGTGCACCCCCCCGAGGAGAGGGGGTTGCACAGGGTCAGGCAGTGTTGCCACCTGGCTGGGGGTAGAGGAAGGTCTCCCACATATGCCTACCATAAATCTCCCGCAAAACTTGAAAAATGTGGAAACGATGGGCCTTGCAATTGCAAAACGTACGATGCACATCGTCGGGACAGAGACTGGTTAGGGCACAACATGCATCGTACGTTGACGGGACAGGGCAGGTTAAGATAAGAGTGATCTAAGATGAGAGTGATTTGGTTGATATATATAACACTGAGCTTAGGTCAGTTTATGACCATTATTGTCCTGAGAAACAACCATTGTACGTGATAATTCTCTGTGGTATGGTCCATCCATTAATTCTTTGCGTAGACAATGTAGAAAGGCAGAACGTGAGTGGCACTTGCAACGGACTGAAATAACTCGTTTGTGTTATGTTTCTGCTGGAAGAGCAGCTGTTCATATCATAAAAGCCCAAAAGGCAAGGTACAGAATTATCAAAACAAACTTGATTCATGTGGTGGCAATAAAAAAAAAAAACTGCGGTTGTGAACAATTTGGTTGGTCAGAGGAATGTAACTGTTAAACCAACTTCTGTATCTGATGCCCAATTGGCTTCTGATTATCCTTCATTTTATACAACTAAGATATCTCAAATAAGAAATGATTCAGATAACAGTTATTCTAGTGAAGTGTACTCAGTTGACTTCCAATCACGGTGCACAGGGGGTCATCTGCTTTCAACATTTCATTCACTGTAAGTAAATGAAGTCAAATGTTACATCAGAGAACTTAACAAAACGTTTTGCCCACTTGATCCATGTAACACGGCACAACTGCCTGATGTGTACGAGCACGCAGCAGACTTTATCTGGAACATAATAAATAGATGTTTCTTAGAAAGCAATTTTGTGCAGTCTGAAAAACGTGCCTTGCTTAGGCCCCCCACTCAAGAAACCTGGCTTTGATGTTGAGAGCATGACAAATTATCATCCAGTCTCTAACCTGTTTTTCTCATCCAAACTTACTGAGCGGAACATATCTGATCAACTCTTACCATTACTGGAACAAAACTGAGTTATTCCTGTTGTTCAATCAGCATACAGAAAATACCATTCAACTGAAGCTGCATTAACAAGGATTCACAGTGACTTGGTGGCAAACACATGTAGTGGGATGTCCTCTCTCCTAGTTATGTTGGAGCTGTCTGCAGCTTTTGACAGTAGATCATAAACTATTGTTGGATGATCTGTATTTTTATGGCATTCATGACAGTGCTCTTTTGCTCCTTAAAACAGATATTGGAGAGTTGTTGTTGATTATGCCAGCTCAGATTCTGCTCCCCTTCTGTTCAGAGCCCCTCAAGGATCAGTTTTGGGTCCAATTCTATTTACAGTCTACATGAGCAGTTTATCGTCTTTACTTGATGCTCACGACGTGTCCTATCATTTTTATGCTGATGATACTCGGTTTTATGTTAAGATGTCAGATATTAAAGATACCGAGACTAAGTTTGAATCTCTAATACCTGATATTAACATCTGAATGGAAAGGAGGAAACTTAAGCTGAATGACAGTAAAACTGAGATCATCATCATCAGAGGAAACAGAAGGTGTGACGACACTGATAATGCCCTGACTGAACGTTGGTGTGTCACAGCTTCAACCAACCAGTTCTGTTTATAATCTGGATATTTACATTAATTCAAAGTTAAATTACAAAGAACATATTAACCCCTACACCACGGGGTTGTCGGAGGTTTTCCATGCCATTCACGGAGGGATATTCGCGCTCCGACTCACTTTTTAAAAATATTTGCCAAAAATCAGTTAATAGTCCTAGAATATTATAATTACAAAAGCATATGGCACATACCTTCAGCTTTCTCCTGGGATTTTTTTTTAGCACTCGTCGACTACCGTAGGACTTGTGGAGACTTCTGAAGTTGGGTAACTAAGTCTCCACTTTACACTTCCCGACATCCCCTAATCTGAATACCACTGCCAGATATTATCAATAGAAACACTATTGAATGATTTCCAAGTAGTTTGGAATCCATACTAAACAAAAAAAAAACAATGTGAAAGTAATATAAAATACGAGCACGTACGAGCCTCACACTCCTGCTAATTCACCACTGGTGTTCTGTCATTTTTTACTCATATACACACTCACACTTTATTATTTCTAGTACTTTATTACACTTGTATATATCTACAGTCCATTACCACTTCCCACACGATGTTTAGTAACGGTAGAGGTCACAGGGCCTTTTATAATAGGTGCAAAAGCGGCAGAAATGGACAGGCGTCATTTCACCGAGAAGGACGAGAGTGAACTGGCTGTATCTCAGTAGCCAAGAGTTGAAAATGTCAGCTGCTAATGTATATGCTAAGAAATAAGTCATAGAAAATCTAGACAATACGTATAAATTAGGTAGTTCCATGTGAATATAAATATCACTCAGGCTTCTCCCATCCTCTCTTATATACATTTATATTATGAGAATAGCTCATACGGCATATTTCACGGGGGAAAAAAAGCAGGGGAAATTAGAGAACGAGTGCAGGCTGGATGTTGCTAAGTGATAATTAGCCAATTCCAGGTGTATGGCATTATCAATTACCTTATTTTATATATATATATATATATCTATATATATATATAT